>LPNX010607739.1:450137-468416 GCA_001517045.1 Pseudotsuga menziesii
TTATAGTATATTTGATTAAAAATATTATATATAAGAAGTCTATTTTTCGCATTTTACTAGTATGGGAATGTTCTTTTACATATGCTTTATTTGAGTGTCCAAGCTCTCTAGGGTCATGGGAGAAACCCTAGTCACTATAGCTACGTTGCACCAAGAGAACCAAGGTGCTCTATAACCCAGCTTAAACCGGAATCTATAAAGCAAGAGAGTCATCAAATTTCTTCATGTGTATTTTTTTGTACAAAAATAAGATAAAAAAAATATCTACACCACAAAAAATTGCTGAACAAATTTCTTCAAATGTAATTTTTTGTAATTAAATTAAGATAAAAAGATATTTTCACCACAAGAAATTGAATCCCTCTTGATGCTTAATAGATCCAGGTTTAAGATGGATCTATACTGGTATCTATTCACAATAAAACAAAGAAAACTAGAGCTCATAGTAAACCAGGATCTACCAAGCACCGAGAGGGATCAAATATCTCAAGGTGAAATCCTTTTTTTAGAGTGGAAATCTTGAGGAAATGTGTAATCCAATGTTTATGATTATAGTTTATCTAATTTATGTTGCTTTATATATATGCAATTCTAAATAATTTAAATTTAATTTAAGCCGATATGTTATTTTTAATAACATTTTATTATTTTTTATAAAGGACACATGTCAACTGTAGGATGAGCATGGAAGGAGTTACACATCTCTCCCCTACTGGGCTGTAGAATGCACCTCTTTGGTGTAATGAAACATTTTTTAATCAAATATTATATTTTATTCATAATAATCAATACTACATAAGCATTAAATTTGCAAAGGAACACAAATATGACACCCTTGTAACATATAATATATGTATTGATTTTAAAGGGAAATAAAAATCACTATTCAATATGCTTTAGAAGAAGTTTTAGAAAAATTGTGATAAGAATTTTCTAGATAAAAATTGTTTTTGTTTTGCATAAAAATGATATCAAATCATTTTCATTAATTTTTTTTTTACAAGAATACTTAATGATTATGTAAAGGATTGTTGGAAAAGAGGTAATTTCAAATTACAAGTTCTTATTTTTTTTTAGTGATTCTTCTTGTGGGAAAAGAGATTTGAACTAATTCACTAGTTGGAATCAATTTTATAGTAATATCAGCTCTTCCATTACACAACAAATGTTTTAATTCACTTTAAGTGGCATGAAGAACTAAACGTTTATAGTTTATCTAATTTTGGAGACTTGTATGTAATGTCTACTATATCATGTTTTTTTAGTTTATTATTGAGAAAACTAGTTTCTTAAATAATAATCCTTTCAAAATCAACATCATTTGACTTCGATCCATCCAATAAGTATAATGAAACTTAGTTATTAGAATCAAAAGCAAGTATAATAAGGCATGAATATGACAACCAATTATAACTAGATACAATGCATCTTTGTTTATCATTTGTTTCTTTCTCGCTTCACTAGTCAATGATGAGGACATTAATATTTCGAATTTCACAAAAAAGCAATATGGCGAGTCATTAAGAGGCTTTATTAGATGGGTACATTCTCGTATTGAACATATCTTGTGTTTGACAACATGATAATTGAATTATTCATTGAAGCGAGGCAAATTTGTAGTGGACCATTTATCTTCATTTATAAAAAGTCTCAGAATATGATTTTTACCAGTTGAATGCAAACTTTCTAGTTGCAATAGGTTTGAAAAATGATATATGCACATAAAATTTTAATTCGTTATAGTGATGTTTTGTGTTTTGTTTTGAATCTAATCAATATATAATTAGATGTGGGAAATTGAAATTCTAATGTCATTTAAGTAGTTTTGTGTGTAACTACTTTAAATTGAATATTGAATCCATACTATGTACTTGTTTATTCTATTCTAAGTGTTCAATTTATATGCATTTTTATGTCAAATTGATCTCTATAAAAAACCCTTTTATTCAATTTGATAAAAGATGTTTACAAAAGCATGAATTTGTTAACCAAAATTATGATTTAGATTCATGAGGTGCTTTAAATCAGAAGTTAATGTAATATCATATGTTGCTTTTGCCAATAAAATTGTCTAGCTAAATTATTTATGTTACGACTTTGACTTTAATTCATCACTCATTCTTAATCTTAACTTTGCTAATTGATATTCTAAATTATGTGTTAGTTTTATATTCCATTGTCATGGCTAGGTTAGATGTGTTATTTTTACATTTTGAATATTTCAAACGTTTTCATCATATTTTATACTGGTGGGTATGAATAATTTTTCCATACACATTTTGATTAATGCTTAAGTGATTCGAAACTAAACAA
Organism: Pseudotsuga menziesii; assembly: GCA_001517045.1. Lineage (NCBI taxonomy): Eukaryota > Viridiplantae > Streptophyta > Pinopsida > Pinales > Pinaceae > Pseudotsuga > Pseudotsuga menziesii. The sequence continues at coordinate 452,451 of LPNX010607739.1, forward strand.
ATAATGATATTTCATCTTCTCCTTGGAGGCTTGTTATTGTTTTCACTCACAATGAGATAACTGAAGTTACGGGGGAACATAATGTCTTCATTTTACTAATGAAAGAGTAGTCCTTAAATTTTTAGCATTATCTAGAAAATCAAGACCACAACCTTCTCTACAATTATCTTTTGCAAGGTGGTTCTATTATTATGAATATCTTTGGGTAACCATCCATTATTCTTGCCTAATATTGTTTTTGTTGTTTTGATTTTTAATCTTTCTCTTCCAATTATTTGAGCGTTTTTAGTTTCAATTCTTTCTTTTTCAAAAACCCATTATTAGTCTGCTTCTCCACCTCTTTAAAAGAAATCATCTATTTTCAATGCCATTCAATCTTTTATGGCAGGGACTAAGTTACTGACCAAAAAAATATATTATACTATAGCAAAACTAGTAAACCACCCAAATTAACCTCAGGGACTATACCAACTTTCTCTTCAAAAACTGAGTGGTAGCAGACTGAACTGATTATTCTCTTGATGGTAAAGATAAGATAGTTGAGAATTTGCCAAGATAGTCTAATAAGATGCCAAACTAATCTCTCCTTGGGGAGTGCATGGGATCAACTTTTACCATCAACAAATGGAATGTTTAGATACTGCATTTTATTTTGATCACGGACAAGTAGTCTAAGGTGTTCAGACTCAAGTTCCTCAATTTAATAACTTTGCCAAAGCATTTCCAATTTTCTACTCATTCCCCTGCAAACATTTCCTTTTTTCTAATCAATCAACAAGAAATAGTAGACTTCAAATATGAAAACAGTCACACATTTGTAAATCACAAAGGAACAATTACATATAAAGACATTTGGTCCTATGGTATGATTTTCACTTAGGGTGACATAGGTCAGGAGTTTTTTGCATTTTCATTGTGTATGTACCACTTCTCGCCATTTTGTATCTCACGCACCCTTTTCCACCTTGTATAAGTACTTACCATCTCTCCTTGTCTCTTAAAGGTCAATTTTTCTTTAATTCCAAAATGGCTAAGTGGGGTGGATGGTGTTCCTAATCTAACTTCTATGGCACAAGAAACTTGCAGTTCTTTGGTGACATAGAGATGACACTAACACAATAAACAGTTGAAATCCACCATCATAGAACTAAATGCACAATATCGTGGAGAAATGGTCTAGTACTCACTTATGAATTGTCAAAATAGATACTATTATAGATTACAATTTTAATTTATGAACTCTCATCTCTATTTATAGGTGTAGATAATGTGATTGGATAAACCCAATTATGAGCTTCATCCCTCAACTATTGTGTGCTCTTTTTTTCCATGCCAAAACAACACATTGCATCGAATTGCATATATATATATCCTAATGAGTTTGCAATGATCCATTAAATCCTTTTCCATGCATTAATGACATTTCCATCCAACTTGAATGGTCCACATTCTTACTAGATTCTCATGGTTTTTCCTACATCAATAAACAATCAAACGAAAACTTAATAGATCTACAAAGAGGTGATGATTCCAATAGATAATTATTGTATTTGAATGTGAACAATGAAGAGTATATATATAGTTAGTGTATACTTTAAAAGAGGTATCCAAGTCAATGGAATATAGGACAATGCTATTAAAATTTTGGGTATACCCTTCTAATTTGTTTTCTCTTATGTATTGCTAGGATTTATTAGTCCTCACCATGTCTTAATCCTCCAACTTGCAAAAACTATGGTATTCCTTTCAATAATGAGGATTCCTTTCACTTGGTTTCTATTACTTTTCTTACTTTTGGTTTAGTCCCTGGTACATAAGTAACTTTTACCATTTCTTAATTGTTCTTATACTCATATATGTTTATGAGTTTTGTGGGAATTTAATAATCTTAATGCATAGTTGTGCAATCAACTGATCATGTAACTTTGAATTTGGATTTTATTTATCTTTGATTTACCCAATTACATCAATATTTGGATAATTGGTCAAGGTGCAAGCACATGTCTACACATGGTTATTTATCTTGAGCACACTCAACTTAAGTGTAATTTGAGTATAGATGTGTTTACTGTGATCATGCATAGTGTCATTGCTTTTGGATTTTTACTCTGTTGTAGTTTCATAACTGACGTTTCGAGTGAACACTCCACCTATCTTAAAGGAATTGCAATGAAGAAGTTGCTAATGGTAAGAAAAGAATCAAGCTACTCATGTATATAAGAATGAGAAAATNTAACTGATGTTTCGAGTGAACACTCCACCTATCTTAAAGGAATTGCAATGAAGAAGTTGCTAATGGTAAGAAAAGAATCAAGCTACTCATGTATATAAGAATGAGAAAATTAGCCTTTGAGGTGTAAATTTTTCCAAATGTATACAAAACTTAAGATAAAAAATTACACCTAAAAAAATTGGATTTGGAGTTAGATTGCTCTTCGTACTTGATAGGTATAGGTTTAATATGGATCTATGTTGATATTATTTAGCGAACAACTTCAATATTTGGAATAAATCAAGATTATCCTTCTACANTTAGATTTCTCTTCGTACTTGATAGGTATAGGTTTAATATGGATCTATGTTGATATTATTTAGCGAACAACTTCAATATTTGGAATAAATCAAGATTATCCTTCTACATGTTAGGATTATTAATCCTCCCTTGTCAAATTTGGTCATACATCTAAATCATGAGTCATGTCTAAATTGGGAGCCCAGGCAGTCTATTTTTAGTCACTAGCACCATTGGGTCCACTTGGACTAATTGGGGCACATGTTCCAGTTACTAAAGTGTGGGGAACACTAATTGAAGCCTACTTCCACTAATTGCACTTGGATACATCATTTTAGGAGCCTCTTATATCAATCCCTACAATTTAGGAGCCACTGAGAGTGTCGATACCAACCAAGGTTAGTTGAGTTGAGTTGGTGACTAGTCAAGCTCAGTTAGGAGTCACTTACATTCAGTTCTAGTCCTCTACATTCAGTTAGGGCTAGGTTTGCATGGCTGCATGCAAGAGAGGCACATTCCTAACCTACCATAGTCAGTTAGGATTAGTTAAAACTAAATTAGACACTTGGGTTGTGATTTAGAACTACGATGAACTTTGATAATGATTTAGATAAGGTCATTGAACCATTCAGTCCTCCAATACTGATTTATACAAGGTGAGTTAACCATTCAGTCAAGTAGAGTCTAATCAATTCGAATTTCCTCACATGGATTCAAATTTTGTTTGTGGCTATTTAGCCATTGTACTTCATTGTAATTATTATCTAATTAATTTTGATTAATGAAAGCATTCACAGTTGCAAGCCATTTTTGCACTGTTTCATTCTTCAATTATTGAGTAAATTATGTGATCTATTCTTGTGAGTTGTGTGTTTATCCATAGATCTATGTGCTCAATTTAATATGGTATCAGAGCCTCGGAAGGACAAGGAACTTCTCCTACTATAGATCCATACTTGTATCATTTTTTTGGAGCAAAATTTCTCCTTCTAGTATTGCACCAGAAGCGAAGAATTTACCACTTAATATCCCAAGTTAAGGAATTGTTGATCGAGCTTGCTTGATCAACTGTGTTGGGTGTGAAGGAAATTACAAAAGTGTAGACTGTTGACCTTATTTTGTCTGTTTGATTGTGTGATTTACAGGTTTATCATTCCTCTTCACTACATTCGCTACAAGCAGCTCAGTCTCCTTCATAGCATTTGCTATAGCAACTCAGTCTTCTCTACTGCATTCTAGATGGTCCCTCCAATGGATCTCCTCACTCCTTTCAACTATCACCAGTGGAAGGAGGACATGGAGATACATATATGCTCCAAAAGACTCTTTAGACTCACAATGGAAGTGTAAAAATATCCAATTCATTATGTTTACAAAGAAAAGTATTGGAACAGGCTTGATGAAGCCTACGGATGCTTGTGCCTCTCAATCTCTCGAGATCTTCTCTTCCATATCAATGGATTGAAGACTCCCAAGAAGGTTTGGGATAAGCTTGCATCCTTATTTGACAAGAAGGATGATCTGAGGATATATTAGCTGGAGAATGAGTTGATCTCTCTCCATCCATCCAATTTTGAAACACTCAATGACTTCTTCACAAAATTCAAGAATCCAGTGTTCCAATTGAAGTTGTGCAAGGTAGAGAAGGAGGATGATCAACTCATCCTTGCCATTCTCTCCAAGGTTGGTGCATACTATTAAGTCTTTGTATCAACATTTCATTCTGTGAAGATCTCTACTCCAAAATGGAAGATGCCTACTCTTGACTCTTTCATTGAATCTCTTACTCAAGAGCATGACAAATTGGTCCAAATGGGGATCATTCGATCTTCTAGAGATCAAGAACTTGTTGCAGGAGGACCTAAGGCAGCGAATGACAAAGGGAAGAAAAATCATGAGTCTCCTGTAGAGAAAGAGCAGTCAAAATGGCCTTCAAATTTGAAGAGAAGAAAGAAGAATGGAAAAGGAAAGACACTCTATTCTTACTATGGAAGGGGCTTTCATCCAGAAAGCACCTGTGTGAGAAGAACAATAGATGAGATGGCTCTTTTTCTGAAGAATCATAACATTATTGTACCTACTAGTGCAAGGAAGGCTAACCAGAAGGAAGAAACTAAAGAATATGAAGAGACATGCCATCCATTGAAGGCTAGCTGCTCCACATCACATGCCTTCCTCATTGATTCTGGAGCTTCCAATCATATGGCTGCATCCAGAGAATCATTCTCTTCCTTGCAGTCTTTTGATGGTCCTAGTATTTAGATGGGAAATATTAGTAAAGTTCAAGCCAAAGGGAAGGGCTCTATCAAGCTTGAACATGGAAAGTTCAAAGATGTGCTTTATGTTCCCTCCCTAGCTGCAAACCTGTTATCTGTATACCAGATGAATCATACTGGCTCTCCAAAGCGAGTCATATTTGGTCCTGACTCAGTGGAGATCACACCTATCTCTACTGGAAACATCATAGAAAAGGGTGCTACAAATCATGCCTCCAAGGAATATGGGTTCTCACTCTTCATGCCATTTTTCAGAACGAGTGCACTCTCAGCAGCCACTTGCCAGGCAAGGTAAAAACATTTCATCTACATCTTTTGCATTTTCCACTAGTATTGCAAATCCAGTTGTATCAGTTTATGAGATTGAGATTCAAGGTGATTCAGATCCAGATCCAATCCCTCCTTCCAAACTGGAATCTAGGAAGATGACTAGAAATCAATCTGACACTCTAGAGGGAAAGACCCTTGCATTATGTCATGCAATCTTACCTCCTTTGGAGAGATGCAATAGACTTCCTATAAGATGCTACATGGAAAGGGCTCATTCTCACTACATTCAGAAGAATAGAGCTGATCATACACATCCTCATTCAACAAGAGACAAAGGTTACATTCCTCCTTCCTTCCATCATCATTTTGGGAGAAGATGGAGAAGTCTACATGCCAAGCCCCGGGATACCTGTGCACAGAAAAACATGCATGTTGCTTCCCTACATCACAGAGATTGCGGCAACACATTTTCAAGTTTTTAAAACTTGAATCCTGATTCTATCTTCTTAGTTAGAGGGGTTTTCTTTTTCCATGTGGTTTTTTCCCCAGCTCCTTGTATTGAGAAGTTACTTTACTTTACTTGATGTAATGGGTGACCTATGGTCTTTGTTACTAGGGCCCACACATTGTTCAAGTTAGAATTTAGGGGGGCTGTTAGGATTATTAATCCTCCCTTGTCCAATTTGATCATATGTCTAAATCGAGAGTCCATCCAGTCTATTTTTAGTCACTAGCACCATTGGGTCCACTTGGCTTGATTGGGGCACATGTTCTAGTTACTAAAGTGTGGGGAACACTAATTGAGGCCTATTGCCAATGATTGCACTTTCATGCATCAGTTTAGGATCCTCCTAGATCAATCCCTACAATTTAGGAGCCACTGGGAGTGTCGATACCAACCAAGGTCAGTTGAGTTGAGTTGGTGACTAGTCAAGCTCAGTTAGGAATCAGTTACATTCAATTATACTGCTCTACATTCAGTTAGTGCTAGGTTTGCATGGTTGCATGCAGGAGAGGCGCATTCCTCACCTACCACAGTCAGTTAGGCTTAGTTAACATTGAATTAAACACTTGAGTTGTGATTTAGAACTTCGATGAACTCCGATAATGATTTAGACAAGTTCACTTAACCATTAAGTCCTCCGATAATGATTTAGACAAGGTCAGTTAACCATTCAGTCAAGTACAATCTAATCAATTCGAATTTTCTCACATGGATTCAAATTACTTGTGTTTATTTAGCCATTGTACAGTGTACTTCATTGTAATTATTATCTAATTACTTTTTATTAATGAAAGAATTCAGAGTTGCAAGTCATTTTTGCATTGTTTCATTCTTCAATTACTTGGTAAATTGTGTGATCTATTCTTGTGAGTTGTGTGTTTATCCATAGATATATGTGCTCAATTTAATACTACCCTAACATTCTTTCTAACCACATAGTTATTTTTAGTTTTATAGTTAGGAGTGTTGATCAGAGAGACGATACTTGATCTTGATCTTGTTGATGAGGAAACTATCTAGGCGGTTGATTCACTCGTAATGCCTATGAGAATGAATGTTTTTGGAAGTCAGAGACTGTATTGCATTCATTGATTTGAATTTATGAATTCAATATATGTGGGTGTTTTAAAAAATAACAGTTTTGTATGAATAAAAAATCCATGTTGCATCTGAAGAAGATGCAAACTCTACAACCTCATGACTTGGCTAGTGTATATTTTTTTCTCCCTATATAATTATTTGGTCCTCGAGCTTTTCAACAATGGGAAACTTTTAGGGTGTTTCTAAATTTATTAATACCCACAGGACAAACTAGGTAGCCCAAAGTATGAACTGGCATGCTTTCCATCTGGATAAATGGAAGATATTCCCAATGCAAAGAAGGATTGTTCTTTTTTCTTTCCTTTATTTTAACAAGATGAGGCACATATTACAATTTTCAAGTTAGGTCTTTAGTATAGCGAAAAAAACCTCGTATAACCTAGTATTTCTGTGAATATCAAGAATATCCAGTAATGTGGATAGATTATAATTTAGAAGTTGTTGATGTAGTTGTCTCCACTATATAAGTTAAAACTTATAACGAATGGATACACACTAATCATGCAAGATAAATTTTCTTAGGGGAGTATACACCTCAAACTGTTCAAGAGGTCATAATGTGCTCAAATTCCGTGACATTGTTTAACATATTGTAATAAAAGCTATGAATCAAGTAGCTAGGGAATGATGTATACTGTGTATTCTCATAACAAGAATAAATTAGGTAGATATCTATGTATATTTTAACAAATTTGATATCACATAATACATGAAACAAAGGTAAGAGAATTAAGAAACAAAAACATGAAAAATAAAGTAGGTTGGAATGTTTCTAAATTAATCTATACAAATATTTATTTCAACCCGTGAGGCATGAATCTCATGTCTCTAAGTGCAATTCTAAATGCAAACTTGGGATACGTGTCAAATTTGATGTGTATTAAAAAAAATACCATGAATACCATTTGGAATATCCCTTTCCTATATAGAAGGGATATATGTTGTATACCATGGATATATGACTTGCTCTTTCTAGTTAAGGTTAGGTGGGGGATTTAAATAAAATTTAAAGATCAAAATAGAGCTCATAAGCAAAATATATTTTTCTTCTCAAATATGATAGAGTAAGTGAATTTTTTTTTGGACTATTTTGAGTTAGTTTGTCTAGTAACAAACTTAAATGAAGGAAGATATGGTTGGGGATATTTGTTTTGTTCTACATAGTCTCCGAAATGTCAAAGGATTGATTCAGGAATGCCTAGGGCAAAAACCTTGTTCTACTAGTAAGTAAATCATTATTATACACAATATGGATATCAAATATCTTGGCCTACATCGAAGGGACATGAATTCCTGGGCCAAAAACCTTGTTCTACTACTAATTAAATCAACATTATATACAATATGGATATCAAAGAACTTGACCTACATCCAAGGGACATAAACCATTGCCAAGTGAGCAAAAAGAAAGATCCAAGATAATATTTGCAACCATTGTCAAGTGGGAAAAAAGAAGGATCCAAGATAAGATTTGCAGGGTAATTACATATGAGGAAAAAAAAATCTCACAAGGCTTCGGTGACATATCATTAGGCTTAATATAACATCGCATGTACTCAAAACTAACCCACAACTAATAAAAATGTTTGTTGGCTCTTTAAAACCTTACTCTGCCATTAGAAAAAGAGAGCACCTAAAGCCAAGTTTGCTAAGGTAAAGATGCATGCCACAATGTGTATAGATGCCCAATGCCCTCAAATGAAGTTAAAACTTGATAGTTATAGGATACTAGGTAGGTGACAAGATGACATATCCAAAGTGTCAACAATCCTTCCTTTGTATGTTATCATCTACGAAGTTGGGTTGTGGCACATATTTGACAGGTTGTTCATAGTTACACTAAAATGCATGCACATGCTTCATTACAGGTACAAACTGTGTGTTCAGCTTGGATATTGAATTTTGTGTATTTCAACACTGTTGACCTTCCTACACTTCTAGACTTTCATTTACAAACTAAAAATGTGTTGTTGAGAAAAAAATTAAAGAGTCGTCCAATTAAGAATGAAAAATCAACTTTCATGTCTTTCCTGAATGCACACCATCATAGACATCAGGTTGGATATTTTAAGATTATTTTCAAATTCCCATTGCCAAATTCTCTCATGTATCACCATCACAAAAAATTGTTTGCAAAAATGGTGTTTTTCATAATTTTGCACAATACTCGAAAAATGTGCATTGTTGGTAGAGAAATGCCAGTTAAGGAAAACTAAGCATGAAAGAGGTTTGTAAATTTATCTAAAATCAATTCTAACCGTATTACTATTACCTACATCAACAATGTCTATTCAGTATGAAACATACACAATCAAATAATTAGTGATTTCTAGGATATATAAATTTTATTGTTTTTCAACAACAAATAACCACATGTGTACTGAGGGTTTTCCAACAACAAATAACAACTTGTGTATGGAGGGTTTTCCAAGTTACAATTTTGGTTGTTGCTTATTGGTTATTGAATCTTTTGTCTTATCTTAGGGTAAACATTTAGATTTAGAATCTTTACATCTGTCACTCTGGAAAGTTAGTTATTTTCCATATGCATAATGTCTTTGAAGGTTTTTATCGTGATGATTACATATCAAGCAAAGGACGGACCTAGTTTTGAAAAGGTTCATGTAAATGTGTTCTTATATGTGCATTATAGTGAAGATGGAAAATCAACTCTTTCCTTTTCTCTTGTATTATTTTACCATTTTATTTTCTTTATTAGATGTTTCTTTGTTAAAATCTTGTTTCTTTTGTGAAAATTCTACATTTATTTTCATGTAATAAATGTGTTATATTTTTTTTGTTTGTAGGTCATGTGTTATAGTCTTAGCTTGTGGCATATCTTTTAATTTTTCTTGGTTTTTTAGGGTATTCTATATAGAGTTTGTATACATCTATTATCTTTTAACAAGGTTCATTTAAATTGCATGATAAAATGTTAATTTGCTTTTTAAAGCCGTAATCTTTATCCTCTCAAAATTTTAATAATTTCTTTCTATCCTATTAAGAGATATTTTATGAAGTATACCTCAAGAAATAACGTAGAATTAATACAATTTAACTGAGAAGTATCTTGCAATCCACATATAAAAATAGAAACATCTTGCATATTTAAATTGAATTTTGAAACCAATGGAAAGGACCATTCCATTTGAGGTTTCCTTGCATAAATGCATTGTAAGTATCTAATTATGTTAGAAAGCATTTTATAGATATCAAATAAGTATGCATTCTATCTAATGGTGTAAGTTTACCAATTAAAGTGGGTTAGGTTCAAGCCCAATTATAATGTTTAGTTTATCATTTGATTCATTTAAGGGAAAATAAAGCCTAAGCCTAATTAATCAGTGCATTGAATTTCACTATTGTTAAATGTGAGTTCATCCCAAATGCATTTCCATACGTCATATATTTCTAACTATGTTGATCCTAACATGTATACTCAACAGCATTGTGCAAGACCTATAGAGCACATATGGTCTATTTTTTTAATTAAAATATTACACCAATTTGCATATGGTGAATGATGTTTTTTAGGGTTATTGTATTATTTTTTTCTTAAGATTATGCATGCATTTTGCTGCAAGGATTTTTCTATGGATTGAGTTGTTCTAACTTATTCAAGTAAACTGTAAATTGCAAATAAAAATTTGATTTGGATGTTGCTCTAGATGTCCTTGAATTGCACATAACTTTCAATGTGTAGTTAAATAAAAAAATAACATACATAAAAATAGCATGTTATAATTCAACGTAACAATCCACTTTTTATTTTCTTCTATGTTGATCTCATAATAAGATGGTAATGAAAATCAATGGATACATTCATTCATTTGCTTATATTTGTCATTTTGCATTGTGGTTTTCATCTATAAACATGTTATAGTATGTTTCTAGTTTTTTTTATGAGAATTATACTTAATTTCAATACTAAAAGTTTATTTGTTATAATTAGCTCTTTCCGATGTGCTCTTCATCTCTTGTACACACAATATAAATCACAATCTAACAAGACCTTATTTATGAGGACCTTTCCTATTAACTATTATTCTTAGGCTAGCCCATCGGGCTAGACCGTACGACAGACGTCCCGTACCCGAAGTTGTTGACTTCCAATATAGGTGGCCCCACCTAGGATTGAAACTTGGTTTAACTACTTTCAGTGTTTTGTGAGCGCGTGCTGGAAGCCAGGGGTTATAGTGGTGGCAGTGTGACTCGTTCCCTGGTGGCGCAGGCTCCAAGCCCCTCAGTTGCCGATCCCCCTGTTTAAAAAAAAAAAAATTTGTTATTCTTAGGCATCATATAATAGTGAACCACTATAGTGATATGAATCTTGACACTCCAACATGTGAGAAACTGCTGGCACTTTGGGCTGTACTAAGTGTGAGTATGTTGATGGGTTTACCCATACACACGATATTTGGTGACTCTCTGGTTATTATCTCCTGGCTCAACAGACTTGCATTGCTAAATGTTCTATCTCTGATACATTGGTGTGATGATATACGTAATATGCTGAAACATGTCCCGCATGTGATTTTCAAACATATATTCTGTGAGCATAATTCGCTGGCCCAGATGGCCTCTCCAAACAGGCTTTGAAGTTGGATATGGGTCATGGAATCTTCTCTGATCCTTGGATGGAATGATTATAGATCATGGCCAATTTGTGTTATTTTAGATTATGCTGTGTCTCTTTGTTTTTCCTCATTTGGCTCTCAACATTTGATATGTTTTTTCTATGTCTGCCATGTATGAGACTTATCAGCCAACAAGTTTTGCTCAGGAATGTCTGTTTGATGATCACCTCCGATCTTACTCAACATATTCTGACCTGATCTATCAGGGATGATGAGAAAAGTCTGCCATGATCAGACTTTGTGCTCCTACTCTTTGGGATAGTTGTATTTATGCCCAGCTCTATTACTGTCTATGTTTTGATGTGGTTTCTTTTTTTACTTTCTGCCATGGAAGTTGGAATATGTATAAGATGTCTTTTGATTCTTATGAATAACAAAGACTGGTATTAAGACTGGTATTTTTTCCTCTGAAAAAAAATGCCGCTAGCATATCATTTACTTTTTTTTTTAAATTAGGAATACCGAGGCCCTTTGGTCAATTATTTTTCTTTGGGAATTTTCTGCTAGTTATGCTACCCTAAATGTAGATCCCAATAACGGTACGGACTCCTTCCATTTCCAGTAAGCGGCGAGCCTTATTTACTGGACAGACTCGTCTTTAAGGCGAGCCTGTCAGTTGTCAAATGCTTCCATCAATCATGTGCCGTCCATTAGCATCATACTGAGCATCATCTGGCATTCTTCACCATGGCTCTATGGCCTCATTTGACATGATAAGGCATCCATCGATGCATGATCGCTCTGGTCGGATTTTCAGGCAGTCGGCAAGTTTCAGGCGGTCGGCAAGCTTCTTGCCAATTCGGCGGCTGTGGGCTGCGGGCTCGAGGTTCGGGGCTGTAGATTCGCACGCTGGAAGATCTATGATGGATTTACTAAATCTTATGCCAAATCTTACCTCGTCTTACGTCGTCTACCTGCCGAGACCCCGTGATTGAATTGATAAAACCCCGCGATTGAACTGATAATGTTTTCTATTTTAAACCTGGTTATTGGATTGGATTGATAACTTTTTCTGGTTTGGGTTGTCTTGGACACAGGCCGGTAATTTTATCATACACAGTTGTTTATCCAAATTACTTTTAACTGAAACTAATTTTATTTTATTTTGCAGCGCAGTAATATTTGGCATTAGAAAGCAAGCTAGTAAGTGAGCTTCTCGGAAGAGCTGTAGAGGTTAGTAAATCTTGCACATACAAAATTCTGCACATAAAAAAGTAGAAGGTTGGTTTCGTGTCTGAACCAATTATAGATTGCTTGTCAGAATCGAATGCTTTATACCTTGCCGGAATGGAATTAAACTGATAAATTCTTAGTCTGTTCAATCAATGAATAATACAATGGTCTAAAATGCAGTTAACATAAAGATAAATATGCAACACTAATGGATATTGTTGTGGCAACAAATGTCAATGAGAGTCCCTAAACGCTAATAGAATTTTAAATTTAATTTCAGCCTAAATCCCTGTGATTTACAGCAATGGTGCGTCACTTTTGGGGTGACATCCAGCAAATAGGGTTTAAATAGGCGACGACTGAAGGCTTTTCAATAGGGCAAGCAGGTTAGGGGATACAGTGGGTGTTTACACAGGCGGAGATTGCAGTGATGAAGTGGGCTGCATTCAAAACTTCACATTTTTCCCTACATGTGTTCTAAGTCAGTTATCTTATTTGATAAAAATGGTTTTAAATTAGGTTATATGAGCATGAAAACTGGAGACACAATCAACCTGTCTAGTTCATAAACTTTGTTCCATAAACACCTTCATTTGAAAATATTTATAAAATAAAATATGCATTGTGGTAAAAATAATATAATGCACTCATATTTTATTGTAACCTATTTCATTGTCATGGCCATTCCATGAAATAGCATAGCAAGGTAATACTTCCAATTTCATGGTTTCTCGTAATAGTGGTAAAAGGAATGGATTTCAAAGTTTCTTTGACGATCTCTTTCAACCTGTAGAGTTGGAGTTGTTTCTATCACTTTATTCTGAATATGGTATTAATGATTCCAAATTTCCGTTTTGACACCTCTTATTTTTACAGTTCCATTAAAAAACCACTTATAACAGAGTCTTAACGCCTTTAGCTTCTGGTGGGAGTCCGTTTCTGGTTTTTGGTTGCAATATAGCTACTGTGGAAGAGTTCAAAACGTCAATTATACTCTTCTCCCAAAAATTTCCATTGAACTCAATTTTAGCTGTAGCAGCATGAAAAGATAAATTAATAATGAATACATGCATATTTTCCAATTGCCCCATTAAGATTTGCAGCACTGTTCAAAATTCCTGCCAACGCACTGCCTGGAATTAGTTCTTGCTATATTGTACAGTATGGGAATTGAAGGTATTCAGAATCTTTATGAGGCAGGGCCTGTGTATGGGAAGCATCCATCCAAAACATTACGCTTCATAGAAGATGATGAGGTAGCTGGGAGTCCAGGAAATGAGAATGAGAACAATAATAACGAAGGGGAAGGGGCCCAACATGATTCCTTTTCCTATTGTTAGTCCCAAATTAAAAGTGAATAAGGTAGACAATGTCTTCAGTCCGGAGACAGCGTCAAAAGAAAAAGAAGAAACTCATGAATTCCCTTTAAGTAAACTTACTTAAATAATCCATCACTCGACTCGATTTTGGTTTTCATAATTGAAAGACCAGCCCACTTCATCACTGCAAGACCATTGATTCCATCACAGTCATTGTAGGACATTATGAGAATCCAAACCTTTAGTTTATGAATATTGAAGGCAGGGCTCACAATCCTTCTGTGCTTGACCCATCTCAACCCATTTATAAAAGCCAGTCCCCGACCGAACAGAGCGATTATAAGAGGTCTTGGAGTCTGCTTTTCATAATAACCAAACTTATTCGATAAAACTTCCTTGATTAGCTCTGGTTCTGCAACATAGAGCCTTGAATGGATTCCATACCAGTAGAAAAAGGTCTCTCCTGAACATAAACAAATTAACAAAGACCAATAACAATTCTTGTATCAACCTTCAGACTCTAGTAAAGTTCAAACAGTTGAAAGCGTATGTTCTAAAAATCTAGAAGGCTAGTGACTACAAGAGCTACATACGAAAGTAGAACAAGCCTTTTAAGGAAAAGAGAAGGAGTGATAGAGAGAACCATATATCTGACACCACTTATGATAGTGTGGCAGAATTCTAGGAACAATGTCATGAGAAATCTTCTGCATAGGCTGTGCATGAGACTCCTTCAGAAGCTGTCTGTACTCTGGCATGCACCCAACGAGTATCTCGTAAGGTGGAACTCTTTGTCTTTAAGGTTCTCGATCTCATGAAAAGAATATCTTACTAATATATTTAATCATCATTTATTCTAGACTATATGGGTTAGATTTCTTTTGTTTTATTCAAACTCCCTTAGTTGGTAGGAGTGGGATTTGGTATGATAAACCATAACCTAGAGACATCTATTCCCCACTTAAAATCAAGTGGGGATCGCACCCAACCTAGAGTACACCAACAATCAACTTGGTCATATTTGGGGTGTCTCCTCCCAACTGGTTCAACCCTAAGAAGAATTGAACCAAGATCATCTTGTTGATAAGACCCACACCTTACTGGAATGCAATCTAATAAGAATTGACATTAATAGGTTTATGTTATTTTAATTGTTAATATCTAATACAAATATCCTATGCACCCAATAGAACCAATCTTTTTAGGTATTAATAATTAATAAAAATATTTTATTATTAATTAATTTAT
Organism: Pseudotsuga menziesii; assembly: GCA_001517045.1. Lineage (NCBI taxonomy): Eukaryota > Viridiplantae > Streptophyta > Pinopsida > Pinales > Pinaceae > Pseudotsuga > Pseudotsuga menziesii. The sequence goes on from LPNX010607739.1 coordinate 467,492, forward strand.
ATTTCACACCTAAATATAACAAAAACATAAAAAAGATTATTATATAACATAGCGTTTGGTAGTTTTAATTCATAAAACTAAGACCCACTATTATATTATATAATATGATGTTTTTTAAAATAATTATAGTTTCATTAAAAGAACACACATCATACATGGTTATTGTATATAATAAAACTAAGAATCATTATTATATTATATAATATTTTCTTTTTTGAAATAATTACAGTTTTATTTTAAAAAAAAGGCATGATACATTGTTATTGTAAAACAATAATATTTTTTTAAAACTAAGATGGTGTATATGTTTATTAAATATTTTAAAAATGAGTTATAGTGATATTTACATTAAAAATATAAATTATAATAATATTTACTCAATATTAAATATTTTAAGTATTAAAAAAATAGACTCTAATTTGAACACACACAAAAAAAACTTCTTTTATATTTGCAAACCAGAAAGGTTTTTATGTACACACTTCTTTTAGAACATTTTCTTATTTTAAAGTTGTTGTAAATACACTATACTTTAAAGTCATTAGATTTTAGGTTTTATCTTGCATAATTCACTTTACTTCAATTCAATATTGATAAAAAAAAAGGTTCTAAAATTTTGTTAGATACTTGTTATTAAATAGATATTTGATTAAGTGTATAAGTTTTAATTATTTAAGATATTTGAAATTAAAATGAAATAACAATACTATTTAATTTCATAATTAATAAAAAAATGGTCTAGTATAGATTAGAATAATGGTATCTACCTCATTCACATTATTTATTAGGAATATGGATTATCATAATTTATCTTAAATTCAGCATAGACTTATTATTGGTGGTTTTATACAAAGTAATATTAGCGTTAGATGATGTATCCAAATTTTTGTTAACTCTATAAGCTATTCATGTAAACCTTGTAGCT
>LPNX010607744.1:0-82973 GCA_001517045.1 Pseudotsuga menziesii
TCAAAAAATCCAAGTAAGTTGAGGGATGCCTGATTTTTCAGGTTTCTATTGCATCTAACGCGCCAAAAAGGTCCATCATCTTCTTGCACTCACCCATAACGGAACTAATACTTTATTTGTTGCTTCTTATGCAGGGGTAGACCTCATAGTTTTGATAAAGAAACTTTTGGAGATGGGAAAATCATGTAACAGAGCAAGAAAAACTAGACAGAATATGCCCATTGAAAACGAAAAATGAGGTAAGAGAAAAGGCCAGGTTGGCAATGGAAATAGTGAGACATGGTACAGACATTTCCACTGATACTACGACTGATCCTAACAGAGTTGATGACATAACAACCTCTACTTCAGAACCACGAGTGAAGCAGTTGCATCCAACGGACCCAACTCAAGTTCCAACATCAACATAGTCTCCAACCAATAATCCATCAATGAACCATGTTGAAGCTCTTGAAGACATAGGTATATTGAGAGACGCTGAGTATGAAGCTTTGGACCTAGGAGCAATGATTAATTTGCAATATCTCCAAGAAGACCACAACCATGTCAAGCACACTCCCAATATGTACCGACATGTGAATGAAGCACCACAACAAAGAAGCCCTGGGATCCATAGCTCATGTCCACCTTCCCTACCTCAACTGTTTACTGCAAGAAAAAGGAATCCTAAATGTATCCATGTGGATGAAAGTTGGGCCTATTAGGCCTTGAAGGTAAGTTTCCCAAACGCACTATCGATTGGCAATGTAGCAAACTAATGAAGGAATATTTTGAATCCAAAGGCAATGCAGGTAAATGTCAATTATTACTATTTTTGTTAAATTCAAATTGTTTAGTTGTTGTTAGGAGAATTCTGGGCATAAAGATGGTTAAAGGTTCAGAGGCTAACAATCATATTGTTAGAAATATCCAATCTGCTTTTAATGTGATTGGGAAGACATCTCGTACTAAAGATCTTTGTGCGGCTCGTTGTGTGTTATCAAAATCAGTTGTAAGAAATTCCACATGGCAACGTCGCCTCCTTTCACACACTTCTCAGATACTTAAATTAAATAGAAAAACTGTTTTGAAGTACTCTGCTATAAGAGAAAATCTGCAGACTCCAGGTGGAAAATATTTTTGGGCGTTTGTCAGTAGGTTGCCTCGTCGAGATATGAAGCTAATTGATCCTGTTAAAGACTTAGTACAAAATTTTTGGCATGATCATACCAGACCAAGTCATCTAATCAAAGAGATGTGCTAAAGTTGAGAAAAGATTCTATTGAACGTGAACCCCACGTCAAACACTTCCTTGACACAACACAAACTGAACTCTATGAGAGATTCAAGAATGAGCACACACAATTGAGCCTGGGCCAAAGTTCCTTTGATAAATGTAAACCATGGTACGTTTGTATATGCATTGATCAAACCACATGCTATTGTAGATACCATGTAGAATATGAATATTTTTATGACACGTATAAACATATATTTTGTGATTTGCGTACTAACCTTGAGCAAGGTTGCAATTAATCCATAATACCACCGAATGCATCGAGATATTTTATCGTCAGCATCATGTGTCCAAGGCATGAAGGACATAAATGCTATGGAAAATCATGTTTATATGGGAATTGTTCCAGGTGCAGTGGGTTTTCACTTTTGAACCATTGCATTGATGGAAGCGATGAGCATCAATTTGGCAATATAAGCATGAAGATGTAGAGCTTCAAGTATGTAACCTATCAATCAGATAATGCAAAGGAAAGTAAAAAGATTGCATTAGTGTAGTCACATATGCAAATGATTATTTCATGTTTTCCCTCTTACATCAATAAATTATAAACCTTCCATTATCATAAATTAATTATATACAATTTTGATCACAAAAACTCCAATACTAAATCACTTTTCAAATAACTTTACTAAATCACTTTCCAAATTTAACTTTATGTAAAAGCAATATTGAAATCACCCGTTCCGAAATATAGACATCACCCTGAAAAGTGATCATAAAACCTCTTGATTTAAAAAATCTAAACTTCCCAAACACAACCATATTCACCATATTCATTAGATTTCATAACACTAAAGTTATACATGAAAATTTTAAATTTTAAATTAATTTAAAATTTCAATATACGATTAGGAATAAAAAAATTTAATTTTTAATTAATTTAAAATTTTAATATACGATTATGAAGCACCACGTCATTAAAGTTATAACTTTCGAGGCCTTTATTTTAGTTCACTGTTTTAAATATAAGAAATTAATGTTCAACTTCACCATGTCGCACCTGAGTAAGTCTTATTGATCCAGTTGAATTCATTATGAAAAATCATTGATATTTGCATCAATATACTGGTAGCTTCTATTGTCAACTCCTTTCATAAAGCTTGAACCAATAACTTAATAAGGTTCAAATTTATCTACATTTCTTAATAATAAAAATTTGTTTATAATTATTAAAATATAAAATTCAATTTATAAATATAAAGTACAATGATCTCAACATCTATCATTATTTGTACATGAATATTTTTGTCCAAATCCACAAATTTACATACAATTATCAGTTTTAAATTTCTATATGGTGCAAATCTACAAATTTTTACAGTGTAAATTCACAAATTTACACACAATTTTTTATTATTATTTATTAAAATGACAATGAAAGAAAGTTGGTATATAACATCTTGTACATAATGAAAAATCATCAAACAAAGAAACGAAAAACAAGTCTGCAAAATTAAAATCGTTGCTTGATTTTAAAAGTCTGTCTGGAAGACACTGCAGTGGTAATTGAATTGAGGGGTTTGGACACATGAAAATGGAACACACGGCTTAAAATTTCAAGAATATATTTATCAGGGCAGAAAGAAAGATAAGGATAGTTGTTTGTATATATAAATAAAAAAATTATGTTAAAAATGAAAGTTTATTTGATTTTTTTTTTGTTTATAAAGCAATCTGAGTTCAATTTCTTAAAAACTACTACACAAACCATGAAAGAACCATATTTATATTTGTAGACGAGCAAGTGAATCACCAATGAAAGAATCATATTTATATTCGAACAAACTCACTTTGAAAGTAATATTGAATCAAATTTACAAGAAGCATGTAAGCTGATGTACGGTTGTCTCTTTTTCATACATCAATGACAAAAGAGTTGTGCACAAACTACTACTACAACGGGGCAGCAAGCTGTTCCTGCCTGCCTGGTAGAGGTCCAATTATGAATGCCAAGATCAGCACCAGCGATGCTATGAGATGATTTCCCATACACGTCCTCAGCTTCATCAATCAAATGGGACTCTGCAGCTATTGGAAACTAGTCATGATGGAGAGTCTCATCACAAGTGCTGAAAGATGATTGATGTTCAGATTGAGCAGCTCTACAAACTGCAGCGTCCACGCATTCATCTGTTTCTCCTCTTGGCTGCAACTCTTCCCAGCTGATAGCTTGCACACTGGCACTGCACTTTTCTGCTCTGAATAGAAGCTCCTGGATGGAGGAGCCATTACCTCTGCAAGACTTTCCATTAATCCACTGATCACCATGGGGAATTGCAGACCAATTAGGCCTGTCAGCAACATCTCCAGATTTACAACCTGTGGCCAGTGCCATCACTCTCTCCCTAGGAGAAGGCTTTGGGCATTGCGTAATCGACAGGCTATTCACCTTTACATTGCTTTCCTCTGTTGGGCTTGGGATGCCGAGTGACGTAAAGGGAGTTGTTTGGTAGGAATTCCATGCTGGATTCAGTAAATCCAGATTACTGGTTGGGGACCCCAAACCCTTATTGGCCTCTTTCTCCAAGGTAGAACAGTCCTTCTTTAGAAAAGGATGGTTCAAAAGCTGTGCACTGCTCCATCTCTTCTTCGGATCTCTCTGAAAGCATTTCTCTAAGAAATCCTGGAGCTGAGCTGAAATCGATGCAGGTAGCTTAGGGAGCTCCTCTGTGCGTCCAATTTGATATATCGCAGCAACGGGATTGGAAACATTGTTCCATGGAGGCCTGCCGGTGGCCATTTCCAGCACAGTGCAACCCAGAGACCAAATGTCAGAAGCAGGTCCCTGCTCCACCTGCTTCACTACTTCTGGAGCCATCCACAGAGGTGTCCCCCTTAATTGCAAGGTCTTCTGGCACTTCTCGTTACCTGCAAACCTTTTGGCAGAGCCAAAGTCAGCAAGCTTCACACCATTGGTACCCACAAGAACATTCTTCCCCTTGATATCACAGTGCACAATCCCCTGCCTGTGGAGGTAATGGATTCCACGTAGAATGGCATCCGTGTATGACCTGATCACGGATTCGTTCAATCTCCCTCCAAACTTAATTAATAGATCTCCCAAGCTGCCACCAGGCATGTACTCCATGAGCAAATTGTGCATTTCCACGCCGTGCTCGACACTGAAATTGCGCCCCAGGCAGCGAACAATGTATGGAGAATCTAAAGACTGCAAAATCTCGTATTCATTATCTAATTCCGAACTATAACCGGCTGCGGATTTGACTGCAAAGAGTTGGCCATTAGAGCTGTTCATGGCGAGGCTGACTGTCCCCTGAGCTCCGGCCCCAATAATGGCGCCTCTGACCCATCCTCCGTCGAGTTCAATCTCCATTCCCACCCAATTCAATTCAATGCAATTCAAGATGAATATTTGTTTTCAGACACTCTGCTTCTGTTGGTGATGTGGTGAGGTTTTAAAGGACGGGCGCGGGGCGACGCTCAAATTAGTCGCCGACCTTTAGCTTATCAGACCAAGTCCCCCTGCATAATGCATTTATATGTCGTTGTTTTTGTTCAGTGGAGTTAAAGTTAAGCTAGCGGCATTGGCTCACTTGCATGGCGTTTCTCAGTGGAGTTAAAATAAGTAAGTGCCGTCAACTTAGCGTCGTTGGCTCGTTGGCAAAGTGAAACATTATCCACTCTGCAGTAGCCGCAGTTTTTTAAGGGTTTAAGTTTCAGGCAAGGATAGTCATTTGACAACGCCACTACAATGACTGAGGCGGAAAAACTGATCAGATTTCGGGCGATAAGTGCAGTGAGTGGATATTAGTGAGAGAATTTTGCATATATATTTGTTTAGATGTTTGAATTTAGGTAAATATAATTTTGTGTTTATGTCTTACAATATTGTTTTTTTCAAACTATATTAAGATGAGACAAATATATTGTCAAGATTGATTTTATGGCAGTTACCTTAAATTTTAATTAAACAATTATAAAATATATAGATATCAAACATAATTTGAACATCTCAGAGCTTATGCATAGATAACAAGAAGTTTGTGCAATTAACACTTAACTTGTCACATATAGCATATGCATAGATAACAAGAAGTTTGTACAATTAACACTCAACTTGTCACATGCGGATCAGCTACAAATTAGATAGTTATACTAGTATAATTTTTTTCAAATGTGTATATTTTAAATTTAATTTAATAAAATATAAATTTATTAAAATATGTAAAAACTGCATTACTAAACCAATTAAATGAACATTTATTAAAATAATATTTGTTTTTCATTGGATAAAAAAATAAACATTTTTCATTTTCCTTTTTATTAGTGGTGAAATTTATTATAGCTTTATTTTTAAAGTAATGTTTCTTGTCATATTAAGTAAAGGATTTGGTGTACCAAATATGATCTTAAAAATAAATTATTATTATTATTGTTATAAAAATATTTTTAATTTAATATATATTAAATGTCTAAAAAAATATACAAAAGAGTGTGAAATCTAATGACATTCCAGTACTAAATTGGGGGAAGCTTTGGATGCCCAAATGAAAGGGGTTGGAGATTAAAAGAAATGAGATTATTTTGTGTGACCATGGTAATCAAAATGTTTGAAATCATATTGAAAAAAATGAGATTAAAATTAAACATTGTTTTGTAGAAATTTGGACGAATCATAGGTTTGGAAACGAATATCAAATTAGCCTTAAATGACAAGGGCCTAATAAATGTACATGAAAATGAGATACTAATTGTAAATCAAAGGAAAGATGGAGTTTAAAGAAAATGAGATTATTTTGTAAGACATTCGTAATCAAAGTGTTTGAAATTATATTAAAGAAAATGAGATTAAAATTAAACATTGTTGTGTAGAAATTTGGACAAGCCATAAAATGAATATCAAATAAGCCTTCAATGACAAGGGCTTAGTAAATGTACACAGGGATGAGATAATAATTATAAACGTAAATAACTAGTTTTAAATTGAGGTCGCAAAATCCTTAACTAGATTACATAGAGCACAAACATCAAGGCTATAAGTAATAGTAATCCTTAACTTTTTTATATTTTGTTATACAATTATATATAAGAAAGTGGATAAGTAGTATAGATCTATTTTATTTTAGATTTATAATGTGCAAGTGCTTACAACATAGTATGGGGAGAGGTGTAATGTTATGTCCAAAAAATAAAAAGTAATTTTATTTTTATGTGGGCTGAAAAAAATGTAAAACCAAATAAATTCTAATTAAAAAATAACTAGATGCCTCTTGATAGATCAACCTTTAGGATGGTAATGTTGTTGAAAATACAGATATGTAAAATTATAGTTTTAATTATTGGCATATATATATATATGGTATTTCTATTTATGTTGAAATATTTTTTTCTTTTCTTTATATAGTACTTTTTAGATTAAGTGTTAATATCAAATGCCTCTTTCATAAATATATTTTTATTCCCTTTTGTATCTTATTACACTAACATATAGTATTAAACGTTTTGTTATAAGTATTACATTTCTTTTGTTAAATGGGTCTAGTTTGAGTGGTCGTGGGATGGAATGTTATCCTCCTTCTATTTTCCTAAGTGACATGTTGAGCTCATAATGAGTATATTGTTGTATGGATTTGTGACTTGAAGAATATTTAGATTAGATTACTAATTGGATTATATGTGATCCATATGAATATACTCTCTAAACCTTATGTGAAGAATGTTTATGATTGTAAAAATTATTTCAATTTATAGTTTGATTTTAATTATCACTTCCAAGAAACAAGTAGAAAATTTCCAAACATCTATGAAAGCACTCATAAATATGCAACAAGTTGGCTTTCAACTTGAACAAGAGTAGTACAACACGTTAGTACTACTCCCTAGGAAGAAGTTGTACCAAAACCTAATGGAGGTGTTTGCATAGCCCTTATTCTACTACATCTAGTGCAACTAAATCAAGTGGATGATCTTAAAGAAAGGCCAAGAGGTGCATATAGAGCCACATGAAGTGGAGAAATATACACAATGTGGATAGATTAATTGGTTCCATTAAGGTTTAGGTTTTTCAAATGTTTATGATCCAATCAGATCCAACCCAGTCTTTTGAAATGCTAAAAAAAATATTTACCATAACCTAGGTTTCTTATGCTTGTTAACCAAAGTATTCTCAATTATAATAAAAAGGCATAGTACTCATTTATGGTATTGTCTTATAATATGTGTCTTTCTCATTTATGAGGGGGAATCCCCATTGAAAAATTATGGTGTTCTATGCCTATGAGATTTCATGGTTGGGTGTTGCTTGCTTTTTCCAAGGCATAGACGAGAGTCCCAATCATATGCCTTTATTAATGATTGTTGAATTTTGGTTGAGTTTTGATTTTTAAACTTTATTTGCGGAATTTTTGAGTTCTTGAAATCATTTTAACGTTCATGTACACATAATCAAATGCACACACACTACAACATATACCCTAGGGAAAACCCTCAAAACAATGAGAGTGAAAAACCCCAACAAATATCCTGATAGATAGCATAGAATGTCTTTTACAATAGAATATTGCTTTTGGCACCCGAGGTGCAAGATAAGAGAACTTTAAACATCCCATGTGTTATCACTGAGCAATAGAGATGAGAGAAGGATTGGATGATTACAACCATGTGCCATACACACTATTTAACTTGCAAATTATGTCTCATGTAAGAGGTAGCACATCAATGCATGGGTGAAATAGGCCTCATACCGTAAATAAAGCGAATGTCTACATGGGGTAATAACTATGCACCTCCATCTCATCAATCTGTGCACAACACTATTGTGCAATTCATTTCATCTTTGACATTAAATCCATGCTCTACTGACTTCAAGATAAACTCGCTATACAATTGTGATCTAGACAAATTAGTTAGAAAGTTAACTCAAGTGTTGCCATGCAAGTGGCATACTCAAGTGTCATAACTTAAGTGCCATCTTTTAATTTAACTAAAGTGTTGTCATGCATAACATTTTTAGTTAACTGAATCTTCTTTATTAACACTTCATTTTAATTCTCTTAACCAAAACCATGCGGATTGATTCATTGAAGTAATCAAATTGAGTTCTCCTTAATTAACTTAAGTGTGACTTAAGTACGCATTGTTAATATCACTTGTGTTTAACTAAATGAATTCTCCTTAATAAACTGAAGTCATTCTCATGAGTAATTCAAATTCTCTTTTTTTTTTGTAAGTAAGAAAATCTATTATGATACAAAAATGTTATAGAGAGAGGCTGATCCTCAGGTCGAAAAAATATGACCTTCATCCCAAAAAGACGGATACTACTTGCAGAGACAAAAGGAGAAGCAGGCTTGACTATGCCTGGTTCTCAAAACACCGGTTACAAAAAATATCTAAAGCCCGGCCTGAACACAAAACGACCTACCTAACATAAACGATACCTATAACCGACCCAAAAGAAAGCATAGAGGCTCAAAGGCCATTAACAGATGAAGAAATTGAGACCAAACAACAGGCATGGGGACCCTCCAAGTGCCACAAAGAAAACCAGCTACCTTCAGACCGCTTTACCCGCTAACGGCCGGTATCGCTGGGGATATTGCAGCCTGGAAGTTCCTCCCTGAGAGGCTGCGTGGCTGGAGAGTTAACTGGTGTGATCCCTAGATTCTTGGGCACAGCTTCCAGATTAGCAAGCATGTTCTGTGTGATTCGATCTAATAGTCGAAAACCTGTCGCACTTTCCTGCTATCCCCAGCGGATAGTTTCCATAGCCTCACGGATACCTTGCGCAGTTTGAATTTTGGCTTGAATGTCGTGGGCTAGCAAAATGCACGCAGACCAAAATGGGTTGGGAACCAGGGGCCATCCCCTGATCGATTCGAAATCCATGAGGAGATCGATTTCCATGATAGCAATGTAGGCGTCAACTGCCGGAGGAGTTTTAGACAAGTATTGATCGCCCCAATTAAAAGGAGCGGTCGTCTGGGGCGTTGGCTCTGCCTCAGCATCAGCAAATGCCTCACTAAGGTTACTCCCTCGATTGTGGCCTCTCACTCTGGATCTAACCCTCCACAGTCTGGGCATGGCGTAGGATTTCAAAAGATCAGAAGACCGAAACAGGAGGGGGAGAAGATAAATGGATGTGAATAGAGCCTCCGATGAGTGGGTATAAATAGGAAACTCCCTTGCCAAGGATCTGCCCCTGCTGTCACCTGCCTTTACTATCCCTGAACCAGTCATTATGCTTTGCAACTTTCCACAATCGAGATGATCTCACATCCACTGCGAGCGATTCACAACTTCAATATTTACAGCATGCCAATGCATATGATCTGCCTTCATAGCTTCCAAACCGTAAAGCTTCCTTTCAAGATTAGTACCCGGTCCTCTACCATCTTTCCTTCCCATGAGTCCGTCTTTATGGAAACCCTCACAGTGAAAGAAAGGATGATCATCCCATTCGTTATGGAGGTTGTAATGAGCTGAAACCATGTGCCTCGTACAACAATTGCGTGTTGAACATCGAAAAATGGGAAGGATCCGCATGTTAGGGCAGAAAGGCCGTATGTTGAGACGGACCTCCTCGTGCCCTAGATGGCGAGCGATAGTTCCCATTTCCGGCCACAAATGTCGATCCAGCTGTGGTGGGCCCAGCTAAGATGACGACACTCCAACATCGGACCACACCCTAGATCTGGGCCATCTGTCCTTTGCATGCATTACGTAATTTGTTTTGCCTCACATCTTCCTCCGCCACCTTGGAGCACCCCTTCCAGACTTGCTGAGTTTTACCTTCGTCTTCCTTAATCTCTGCATAAAAAGAAAATTCACTCTCCACACCTGAATTTGCCATGGTGTCTGCTGCCCTATTCCCTTCCCTCTTGACGTGAGTTAACAGAAGGGCTTCCTCACATGTTAGGATCTTCCAAAGGGTTGATAATCTTCTCTCCCATCTCCAATTTTTGGAAACTTGGGTCATGACGGATCCTGCTTGGAGCTTGCGAGCCATGTTGATGATGATTTGGGAGTCCCCTTCCACCACCAGCGGAAGTTTGCCCGTTTTCTTAGCCCAGATCAGGCCATTGATTAGCCCTTCTAGCTCATCCATGTTATTCATGTTTGTCCCTATTGATCCCCAGAACAGGCTAAGAATGCATCCCCTTGAATTATGAATTACGCCTCCATATCCAACTAGTCCTGGATTACCTTTAGCAGCACCATCGAAATTTAATTTGAAGGTTCCGAAGGGAGGAGGGGTCTAGAACGGTGGGCTGGAGACGTGCATCGGCCTCGGGCGAACAATTGAATTGTTTGGAGGTAATTCATCAACCCCAAAATCCTGCAAAATACTCTGCTCATTACTTTCCACACTAAATTCTTCCTGCGACCAAGACTACAAGGTTATAGTTTCTTTCATATGTCTTGTAATGGAATCCCATATCTCCTCGGGTTTTCTGTCTTTGTTCACAAAAAAAAAATTGTTTCTTGTCTTCCATGTTTCCCAAATTGTGAAACCAGGGAAAAATTCCCATAACTGATTCACAATTTTGTTTTTGAAGCTATTAGTTGGCCACTCTGCAATGGTTAGGTCTGGTCTTCCCCTGTGTTTGTGGTCTCTTCTGAAGATGGTCGCTCCCCTCTCCCATAAGGCAGTGGCCACCCTACATTCGTCCAGCAAATGATTAATCGTCTCTAACTTCTCCTCACACAAGCAGCATCGGGATGGCCCAATAAAACCTCTGTCCTGTAAATTGTCCCAGGTTAGGATGCGACGTTTAATAACCAACCAGCAGAAGATAGAAACTTTAGGCCACCTTCCGCCCTTCCAGATTTTATTCCACTTAGCTTCTGGGATTGCATTGCGGGTTTCCATTAGCAAGCCTATGGCTTCTTTTGGGTTGTAATTACCAGAGGTAGAGTACCCCCACCTGAGCTTATCTGGTTCGTCACTTAGGGGAAATATTTCCTTGGAGAGTTCTGCTAGGAAGTTATCTAGGTCCTCCCCTAGTGTCTTGTCTTGCCACCATCTCTTGGCCTTCCATCTTCTGAACCTCTGATCAATGTTGTTATGATCCCAGAATTCCGCCACATTAGCCATTGCATTGTTTTGAAGGAAAGAGTGTAAAAGGGGTGTGTCTTCCCCACATGAGATAGCTGGTTCCTGGTTCAGAGCTTCACTCGAGAATCTTGCATTTTGACCATTCCTGACTTCCCAGAAGCTGTGTTTTTGCACCAGCCCCCGAATTTCCTGAGCTGTTTTCTAGGTGCTGGAGCCGGGGGGGTCTTCCCCAAACCTGACCAAGGTTTTGTACGGCCATTGGGGTGCATATTTCAATGCCATAGTTCGGCCCACGGTTCTTCGTGGTAGTTCACCCATCTCCACCATATCTTAGCACTCATTATTTTATTATTATCCAAGGGATCTCTAAGACCCAAGCCTCCTAAACTCTTTAGGGTGCAGATGGTTTTCCAGTCCACTAAAGGCCATTTTCTTATGCCTTTAGTGCCCCCCCATAGGAATTGTCTCTGTAGATTTCTAATTTTTTTTATGATGGCTTTTGGGGCAACCAAAACTGAAAAGAGATACATTGGCATCGCCTGCAGGACAGATTTTACCAGAATAAGTCTACTTGGAAAATTAAGGGTTCTATAGGTCCAGAGGCTGAGCTTTTTGTTGATCTTATCCAACAAATATTTCCAAGATACCTGACTGATAGTAGATTCTGCCATCAGGGAACCTAGATACTTATAAGGGAGGATTCCTTCCTGAAATTCCATAATTCTAAGGATGTTTCGCTTAGTGATCCTGGGAGTGTTGAGAAAGAAGGTCTGAGATTTCTCCTTATTGATTTCAAGGCCACTGGCTTCAAGAAATGTATTCAAGCCATCTTTGATTCCCCTGGATTCGTGTACTGAGGATGGGCCCATACTGTTGATGGGTTTGTGGGTCTATTCCTTCCGTTAAGGATAAGCCGTAGATTTTGTTCTCTACTCGCCTGCTCTTGATCAGTCTTCCAAGTCCCTCAACCACTATTATGAAGAGGAATGGGGATAGAGGATCCCCTTGTCTTATTACTCTAGAAGCATTGAAAGGGCATGAGGGGGAACCATTAACCAAAATGGAGAAGAAAGTAGAGGATACCAGATTCATAATCCAATTAGTCCATTCATCCACAAATCCAAACGCTTTTAAAATTCCCTCCAAAAAATGCCAATTTAATTTATCATAGGCTTTTGAAAGATCAAGTTTAAGGAGCATACGTGGAGACTTGGTTGCTTTGAGAGAGTGGATGGTTTCATGAACTAAGATGATGCCATCCAAGATTTATCTTCCTTCCACAAAGCCAGCTTGCTCCAGGGAAATGATGAGAGGGAGGAGAGGCTTCAACCGGTTAGCTATTACCTTTGAGATGATTTTGTAGATGACATTACAAAGAGCGATCGGTCTGAGTTTACCAGGGTCTTCTGTGCCACTTTATTTCAGGATGAGGGCCAGAAAAGTGGAGTTGAGAGCTTTGAGGATATTCCCCGATTTTCGAGAGTCCTCCACCAGGGCTACAATTTCTTCTTTCAGCCATTCCCAACCTGCATGAAAAAAATTAGAGGTGAAGCCACCGGGTCCCAGCGCTTTATCTTTTTCCATTTGGGTCACCTCCATTTCAACTTCTGACATCTCTATGGCTTTGCCAAGCACTTTTTTGTGGTCTTTCGTGATTAGTTTTGGGATGTGTCTAAGAACCTCTCTTTGAGCTTCCTCCCTGTCTCTATCCGGTTCTTGCAAGAGGTTAGCAAAGTAATGATGAAGAATGTTCTCCAAATCCTCTTGGGATTCAGCAATACTCCCATCCTCCTTCTTTAGTCTGTCCAATCTATTTCCTTTCCTGTGTTGAATGGTCGCTTTGTGAAAAAAACCAGTGTTACCTTCACCTTCTTGAAGCCACTTGATGCGGGATTTTTGGTTCCACTAGACTTCCTCTTGTCTCTCTCTTTGATTGAATTCCTGCAAGAGGGTCTTTTCCTGAAGCCTTAGATCCTCAGAGTAACCATTGAGAATAACTTGGGACTGGAGATGTTGGATCTTGGTCTCGAGAGCCTACTTTTCTTGAAAAATATTGTCGAAGGAGTCCTTGTTCCACTTTTTAATGCAGTCTTTGAGGTGTTTCAGTTTTTGTTGGAACTGATACATGCGGGTACCTCTGACAGGGGGTGAGTTTTCCCACCAATCTTTGAGTTTCTCTTGGAAGTTTGGTTGAAGGAGCCAAAAAATTTCAAAACGAAAAGGCTTTCGAGGGTTAATTCCCACGTTCTCCCATTCCAGAGTTATGGGCAAGTGATTCGAGCCTACCGCTGGGAGGACAACCGCTCGGATGTTTCCTCCAGCCATCATGACCGGTTCAGATAGCAGAAATCTTTCAAGTCTGTAGGAAATTCCTCTGTCTCCAGATTGTTTGTTGTTCCAAGTGAAGAATACCGTTGGTCGTCCTGACATCAATCAGATCCAAGTCAGAAATGGTGTTATTAAAAAGAGTGTTGGCTGAGTTTAGGCTGCAGATGCCACCTTTTTTTTCATCGAGATTCCTTATCAATTTAAAGTCACCTCCAATAATCCAGGATCTATTCTGAGCAAGGGTTTTTAGATCTGTTATAGATTCTATAAAAGCCTGCTTCTGATCCGCCTTCGAGGGGCCATAGACATTGGATATGAATCCTTGAATTCGAGTACCAAGTATGTGGAACTCAGCAGAGATAGAAAAGGTGGTGGAAAGAAACCCTGATAAGGTCACTATTCAGGGGTTCCATAGAATGCCCAGCCCCCCTGCCGCTCCTCTAGCATCAATGGCAGTCGATTCACATCCCTTCCAAATATTTTGGGTTATCTTTGCTAACTCTTCTCCCGAGCATTTGGTTTCATGCAAGAAAATAATATAGACTTATCCTTATCAATTATTATTTTTAGAATTCGCTTCTTTAGCACGCTGTTACAACCTCTGATGTTCCAGGTTGTAATCTGCATTAATAAGGATTAATTGGGAGGGGAAAGGGCTGCATCTATGGTTGGATACTGCCTTGAAGCCACCAGTTGTTCTCCTATAGCTTTGATTCTCTGGATGTTACTTGGTCTTCCTCTTTTGTCTTTTTTTGAGTGTTTCCCTTTACCATCTGTGACTTTGAGAGATTCTGTCACTACTCCTAGGGTATTTGCATTCTTGGCTTGAATGATCGATTTCTCTAGAAGAGAAACTTGTTGTGGGGGGATTTTTGCTGGTTCTTGATCAAAGCAGGCTACCTCCATTCTGTCAAGTTCTAGATCTCCTACCTCCATGTCTTCTGAGGCGCCATCCCCTAATCCTGATTCTGCTTGGGGTTCCTTAGGCCAAATCAGGGAGCATCCCTCCAGTGAAGCAGATATAATACCAGGGGAAACTTAAGGGACTTGATTCTTGGCCTCTCTTCTGATATTTCTTTATCCTCTTCCCCTTGATGATTGATTAGGTTTTAATCCTGTGAATCTGCTGTCTGAGCTTTATCCTTTTTTGATGACTGATCTTCTTGAAGGGTTGTGAACTGGTTTTGGGTTTGCACCCTTTTGTGGACATCAGGACCCGAAGTATTTCTGGCTTGCCTCTTTTTGTTTTGGATTTTGGTAAAGCCTTCCGTGTCCAACTGTTCTAGCTCTTGCTTCCCACCTAATCTCTTTATTTGGGGGCAGTCTCTGAACAAATGTCCATGTTCATGGCAACACTTGCATATAAATGGGATTTGCTCATAGTCTATGGCTTGAAACCATTCCTCATCTTCCCATGTTAGCTCTATTCCATCCAATAGATCTCTTGAGATGTGCAGGTATATGCATATCCTGGGAAACGAGATGTATTTCCTCTGTCTCGTTTGTTCGAAGACTTTGATGAAGGTCCCCAGGGTGTTCCCTACGTATGTAATAATTTCTTCCTTCCAATATTCTGAAGGAAGGGAATACATTCTAATCCAAACCGAAGCGATGATCAGGTTTTCTTTATTTGGGTCAAATCGTTATTTCCAGGGTCTCAAGAATAGACCTACCGAGTTGAAAAAGTAGGGGCCATTCTCGAAGATCTTAATGCTGTCTTCTTCGTTGAAGAATATGATGGTAAAGAATCCTTTAGCTCCCAACTGGAGGTCGTAGTGACCTTGGGGTTTCCATGTAGAGTTTATCCATCCCACCAACATCTTTTATGTGGGCCAGATCCCCACGAATTTTCCTATGAGGGCCCTTTCCTTCATATATTGAATCTCCTCCCTGACTCTGTCTGACTTGATCTGTAGTCGAAGGACCGTATTGGATTTTGGGACGCACTGTCTCGTCCTTCTTGTACCCTGATTAAGGTTTTCCTCTTTTTGTGTTTCGATGCACCCTTCCCCAGCTTTGGCATTTGTCTGGGCATTTAATATTGTTTTTCCTTTGTCCTTATTTGATCCCATTGTGGTTGTCTCTGCCTCCACATCTTCGGGGCTTCTGCGATCCCTCTCCTCCCGAGGAGGAGTAGGAACCATCTCAATTATTGCTGATGGGACTCCACCGACCTACAAAGGCTCTAAAAAAACCTTCTACTATCCACCGAAAACTTGCAGAGTATTCGCTTGGTAACAACCACTATGTAATTCAAATTCTCTTCGTTCTCTATGCAATTTAACTTTATCTCAAGTATCGTTTCTGCAATGTCCATATGTGCTAACTTTAATATATCTATTATATCAAATTATACTAGGGATATTTGTCCAATGATGTGATAATATCATTCTACTATTCATCCCAAGTGATTTTATGCTAAAGTAATTCACTCTAGAGGTGGCTAGTTTCTAGAGGATACTTAATAGCTAGATCGTGATTACTAGTATGTCACCCATCATGCATGCTTCAACTTGCAAATCATTTCCGCTACACACTAGGCCCACCTCAACACATGAGGATCTGAATTGACACACAAGTCCTTAGTCTTGTCCAACAAGACTGTACAACATCATCACTTTGACATATCAAAGCATTCACCTCAACACATGAGGATTCAATCTTTACACATAAGGCTTAGTCATTCTTGAGTCCAACCCAAGAATTGACTCCAAGTCCGCATAGTCCAACTCAAGCTCCCTACCTCAACACATGAGGCCCAATCCCGACACATAAGATTTGCCCATGATGTTATAACTTTAAAAATCCCTCTCAGCAAAGGATGTATTATTTTCCATACCTAGCATGTTTCATAAGTACTTGTACTTCGTCATTGACAAAGGCTTAGTCAACATATCTGCAATCTTCTCATCAGTACGCTACTACATAAAAGACCTTTAGAGGTGGTCAGTTTCTACCTCCCAAAGTGGAATTGAGAAGGGTTTTAACATTAGTGGTAGCTTTGCAAAAAAAACCTAAAGGAACAACTACTAAAAGTCAAGCCTTTTATCAGTGGTTTTTGAAGAAATATAAACCACCCCCAAAAGTGACTTTTCGGGGTGGTTCCAACCAGCCCCAAAATATTACTTTTGGCAACGATTTGGAACCACCCCTAAAAGTCACTTTTTGGGGGTGGTTATGAATCATCCCTAAAAGTCACTTTTTGGGGGTGATTTATTTATCTTCAAAAACCATTGCTAAAGGGATTGAATTTTAGTAGCATTGTCTTTAGGGGGGTCTGGAACCACACTCAAAAAGTGACTTCTACTGGTGGTTTAGAACCCCTATGTAGAAACCTACAGGGGTGCTTTATATCTCTTCAAATAAGGTCGCTAAAAGGATTGAAGTTTGAGGGTGGTTTAGAACCCCTCTCGTAGTAACCGATGAGGGAGGTTTAGAATTCTCATTGTAGCAACTTTTGGGGCTAGTTGGAAACCCCCCTTATAGAAGCTTATGAGGATGATTTAGAAATCTCTTCATAGAAACTCATGAGGGCGGTATAGAACCCCCCTCGTAGAAACCTAAGAGGGTGGTTTAAAAACCCCATCGTAGCAACTTATGAGGGAAGTTTAGAGACCACCCTCGTAGCAACCTACAAGGGGGGTGTAGAACCCCCCACATAGTAACCTATGAGGGTAGTTTAGAATCCCCCCCATAGATACTTATGACGACGGTTGAGAACCCCCCTTGTAGCATCATATGATGGTTGTTTAGAACCCCCCTCATAATACTTGTGGATACGGTTTAGAACCCCCCTCGTAGCAAGTTACAAAGTTGACGTGGAAGACCCCATAACAATATAGAGGGATGGTTTGAAACCCCTTTCATAGAATCTTATGAGGGAATAGTGAAACCCCCCTCATGGGTAGTTTAGAACCCTCCTCGTATCAACTTGTGAGGGTGATTTAGAATCCCCCTCATAGCAACCTATGGGGAAAATTTGCATGTATGTGGGTATATATATACATATACATATATTCATGTATGATATTTTTTTCTTTAAATTTTTTTTTACATTATTGTTTCTAATTTGATTTTCTATTTTTAAAAGGAGATGGCCAAGAGCATTAATGGAGTACCTAAACAAGGGGACCTTCCCCATTGAGACTCCCAGTGAATGTAATAGGCATGTAACCTCAAATAGCCAGCCAACAATGAAATCATCAAGAGGACCCAATCAATACAATGATTCAAAAAATGTTAGGAAAGCTAAGACTACCAATCTGTATCAGCAGTCAAATTAGTGAAGTTCTGGACTCAATGAACTAATGAATTTGTTGCAGAAATAGCCTCAACCTACAATTATTGTGACTTGTGAATCTTCATAATTAGGTTAAATAACGCTGATTATATTTGTTATTGATGCCAATGCCAATAACTTAAACCACTTCAAAAGGCTACAAGGGGAAATTCTTAAATCAAACCATAGAATTATCTTCCAAATTGGATTACAATCAACAATTAAACATTTACAAGAAAAATGATAAGACATAATTAAAATGATATAAAGATCTCAACTTAAGCATATATACAAAGTGAAATTAGAGGAGAACAAGAAGAAAAAATCAATCCTCAAAGAAAAATCAAAGAATAGCAGCAAGCAAGCAATGAGGTGACCAGGCTTGCATCGATGTGGAGAACCCCTTTTCAACCAATCCTGCTTCAAGCGAGTGGAGACGAAGCTAGGTGCAAGCCTTGGGTTACTTTTGGAGCATATATATTCCCCTCGTAGAGTAGCATATTAGACAAAGGAATTCTATAAGAAGTATTTCCACCCAAATGATGTTGCACATTATAGAAAATGGGAACCCTTTACAAGGGTTCTGGATAAAGGTTATCATTGGAAGAAATCACATCATCACTTCCTACCTAGTAATACGGGAAGCAAAGGTGAAACATGAAAAATAACATTATACAAACAAATAACTAAAGGTATTTGTGTATTACAGTAAGCTAGAAACAACCAAAAATATAGCAGTAACTAAATATTCTAGTTCAAGAATTATTCCCATATACACATCAATAGTGAGGGTCATTAAAAGTTTGTCACCAACCTTCATTTTATTATTCACATACTCCATGGGCCTTCTTTTTATCTAGTACTTCAATGTATTTAGTTTAATGTTTCTTTCAGTCTATCCCACGCTTCTTATGCTACCTATCTCTCATACACTTTTAGATAAGAGGGGAGATTTATTATTGTAAAGGGGGATAGAAGAGGAAACAAAGAAAAATATTCTATCTCTTTATAGAAGAGCTATAGAATTTGTCATTATTATTCATGTTTTATAGTGGGTCTTCATGAGAGAGTTTTCTGTCATCATTTATTGTATAGGATTGAAATTAGATACGATGGAATTCTCTTTTTTACTCAATTTGATGCGTTAGTTCATATTATGAATTAATATCATTTCTTCTATCCTAGTGTTTTATATTCATTATATTTTTTTAATACTTTATACTTACTCTAAGTACATATAGAGTCATCATTTTTTCCATAGGTTCATGTATCACTGTGTTTTGTTTTTGTTTCTTTTAATGGACTTGTTACTTTTCTGAAGTCTGAAATGTAACTGCGGAAGATATTATATTTTGTATTATTTTTATTATTACCCTTTCCGGATATGTTGTTCCTCCGATTAGGGATGTCATTGATGTATGTGTTCATGTAAAGCCTCGAGGTAAAACCTATGTTGTAAGTCGTGTCAATAGTACCCACAAAAGTATTATTAAAATGTATTTTTGAGTCTTCCAAGGAAAGTCGTCCTTGGCATCAAGGAGAAGCCGGCCCAATTGAATTATTATGCCTCTCAGCTTATCAATATAAATAGTAGAGGTTCCTTGTTCATTTGGACAAGTAGAACACTCAAGCAGTTGCACTAGAGAGAGAAGGAGCAATCCATCTAGGAGAGAGGAAGCAGTCCAGGATTATTCTTGGGGTCTTATAAGTCTTATTCTTTGGGTATTACATTGTACTTGGTTGAATTCTATAATGAGGAATTTTTGTTGGGTTTTCTTTCCCATGAGGGTTTCCCAAGATAAATCTCTGTGTTATTTTGTGTGGTTGTGCTTGCATTTATTTCAATGCTCCTTTTGTTATGGTTATGATGTTATGTATAACCATTGAAATATTAACATGGTTTCAAAGAAACCCTGAAATAATTATTTGTGCAATCAAAACACTTATACAACTACAACTACTAAAGATCATGGTTTCATGCTTAAAAACCCTAGAAAGAAAAAACTAGTCATCTTGGGACTTTCACTATAACTCGATATTGGAAAAGTATCAAGAGATAAAAATTGAAAAGGACAAAGATGAAATATTTTTGTACCTTGTGTGAAATTTTTAGCCTCATATTCTCTATACTTTAGGTGATATGATTCCTCCAAATCAGGGTTCCATCCTCCTCTAGAATACAATCATAAACAAGTGACTTAGAAACATTCAAGTCCAGTTCATGCGCCCTAAAAATCGCTTGTTCCTCATTCTGCACTCCAGATGTAGAAACATTCTTCGCTATATGCGGCAATAATGACTTAAGGAACCATTCAAGGAGGAATTCTGGTGGGATAAAGGCTTTAATTAACCTCTTCCGTCTACGCCACTCTTGGATATGATCCGAGATATGTGTGGCTCTATCCTGCCGAAATGTCCACAAGAGTTCAGTACCAACGTCATAATGCACTGGTAGCTGGAAGTGGTTAAGAAAAGTCATCGCTAGATCGTCGAACAAAGCGAATGCCCCCCTAGGTAGCTCTATATACCATTTCGCAGCAGGCCCTATAAGGGTGCGTTGAAATAGCCTTAAACGGATGGAGTCCTGGTGTAAGGAATTCGAAGAGCACCATAGGTGAAAGGTCATAACATGTTCACTCAAATCCTCTCCCGGTTTGCCCTCGAACTTAGGTATGTCCGAGGGAAGCTTAATAGGGACAGATGGCTAAGCCGGGTCATGAGCTACAGGATCGTTCGTCAATCTCGACAAGTCAGGAAGATTCAACGTCGCAAGGAAAGGGAGCCTAGGATGATGAGGTCGATGGACCGCTCCCTGATTCACATAGGTCTAATTACCACCATGGCCTTGGCCATAGTGCCCTCCTCCTGTTTGACCCGTATAGGGTGGAACGAAAGCACCATAGTGTGGTGGACCTTGACTATTAGGAGCTACAAAGCCGTAGTTCGAAGAATAAGCAGGTTATTGATACCCGCCCCCATAAGGTGAAGAACCCTGTCCATACTGCGTCCCATAATAGGGTCCATAAGTCATCGCATGAGATGTCCCATGAGACACTCCATAAGTAGGAACATATGCTCCGGAAGTAGGAATATACACTCCAGAAGTAGGAATGTGACATCTAGAAGTATGAGCACGACCTCCCGAAACAACGAGCGGTACATGAAGCTGAGACACAACCGGTCTAGTAACCGTAGTACGGACATAACTGGTAGCAACGTTTCGGCCCGAAGGACCACGTGAATAAGGTGGAGGGTGAACATTTGAAGAACTAGGGACAGAGGATGGAGGGATCTATGTAATTATGTACGTACTATTCCCTATAGTCACTCGTCTCGGATCTGGTATCCTAATAGGATCACTAACCCTAGACCTAGGAGGAATATGTGATGTAACTTCCACCGCCGGGATGGAAGGTGCAATGTGACTAGTGCTCCCAAACCTCTCCGCATGGTAAGGAATGAGAGTGCCCCCAGGCATAGTGTTAGGCTTGAACTCAGATTCGACATGAAATGCCAAATCATGTGTGGGAAAACCAGACATACCATAACTACCATAACTAGTGCTTGCGGGTTCAAAATGAGTCTTTGCATCCTCCGGCATTCCATACCATTAATGTGTTAATGGGGAATCAACCCTAGAGTGAGTAGGTCTATCATGAAAGGTTCTTATCTCAGAAATCACAGGACCTAACTCAGCCAAGTCGGGTGAAGGATCGTAAGTAGGAGTAAACTCCCCATCGTCTACACGAATGGGAGAAGGTGGTTCAGGAATACCTTCTATATGGTCTCCCATGGTGTGTGAATCATTATGCGAAGTAGTTTGCTTGAACTATCTAGGTCTCTCTCCCAAAGGAGGAGGAGATGTAGAAGGCGGAAGTCCTGCTAAATGACAAGAACGGCAAGGAGCCGCACTCGAATCCACAATGAATCAAAAATAGAAAAGACTCTCTATTTACGCAAACGTGGGAAAGCTATCATGCACAGAGCAATCACCAATAAAATATAAAGCCAAATGCAAGCAATCAAGGGTAGGATAAGTGAGTTCCCGAACGAAGCAGGTATGTCTCGCCTAGGAGAGGCTTGAGACTCCCATACACAACAAGCGGAGGTACGTAACCAATTATTGTGGCCCTCAGCTTCAACGCGTAAAGAGACTGTGCTGTCCAACCCCAACCTGGCCGGAACACCCACAGAATAACCCCTGCAAAGTACCCCCTCGATATCCTAAGTAAGGCCACTAAGGTCACCTCAATATAATCAATGCTCAGGCAGACAGCCGTAGGTGGGATTGACCGTATGGGCAGGGTAGCAAAGCCCGAAACTCTCGAAAGAGCCCCTAGATACGAATACAATCCTGGAAATATCTCCGGTGTTACTCAGTTATGACTAGGGGTCATCCCAATCAATAACCGCTCACACTGCCTTGTGCTTAACTCCCTTTTGAGAGGAGGATCCTAAGAAACACTAGTTATACCAAGGATTTCACACACTCACCTGGACAGACACATACATGTTGTTGTTTAGTGGTCTTGGAGAATTTGCTCACAATGATCTATTCCAAGACCCTAAAACCTAATCTTGTTGGTGCACCCTATAAAAGAAAAAAGTGTAGTTCATTTTAATTAAGCGTTGATTTTAATTGGCTTTATTACTAAAAAGAGGGATATGGCCGTGCAACTAATGGTGTTATGACACAACATGAAGTAAAATGCACACCTAACAATCAATGAAAATGCATTGCGTCCATGAAAACAGGGTATGCTACTACGTGAAATGCACAATTTTTCTTCAAATGATGAATGCAAGCTTTCCTATATGAAATCCTAACTAATACTCCAAAGCAAATCTAGTGCAAGTACAATGCAAAATGCAAAATGCAATGCATGATGATAAGCAAATATTTTTGGATTTTTTGAAATAAAATGAGATATAAAAAGCAAAAGAATGATTCTACAACCCCCAGACTCTGCAAGCACACTCAAACAACACTCAAGCAAAGCACTAAGGTAAAAGAAATCTAATGCACTAATCCCAAACAAAAAATCGAAAATGCCATGACAAGAACCTTCTTAAAAAAAAATTAGCCTAAAAAAAAACGTCTTTGGTCAGAAATAGAGGGATAAACAGACTCAGGCAGTGTCAAAGGAGACTCAGCAATCATCAAACTTCACCCAGCAACCATTTAACTTCCACTAAAAGGAAAAACTAAAGGCATACGCAACTGTTCGCAGTAAACCCGCGTGTATATGCGGAAATCGAAGAGAAACCCGCGTGTATACGCAATTGTGAGTTAAAAACTCGTGTACAGGAAGAAAGGTGCATAAAAATCAAGGCAAACAGACAAGCTGAGACAAACTTCAAACCAATCAGACACTACCAGGAAAACATGCCCCCACACTCGACACAGAAACAAGAGAGAAAGAGAAATTCAAAGTCATTGAATGCTGATAAAACAACCCCCAAAGGACAACTACTATGAACTCCCTAGCGGAGTCACTAATTCTATTACGGAGAGAAATTCCTATGGCTTGGGGTACCACAATAGACAGCTTGACTCCAGAAAATCAATCCTTTCCAATATGCAATAGAAAGTAAATGTCTAACACTAAAGGATCAGACCTCGCACCTTATTCTGGACGGTTGAAGTAGATCCCCGTTGAGCTTTCCAACTTCATCTTGAATTGATAAATTACTTCCTCAACAACAAGTAAACAATGCAAGCATACTATATATCATGGTGTTAGATCTATTCTAGCATATATAATCAACAATGTATAAGCATTTGAAAACATCCCATGGATAAAATATTCATTCAAACACACATTATTGGACACGAAAAGATATTTCTATTAATATAAAATCAGAGATTACAAGAGATACAACCTCTGTCGGCATGTCTACGAATCGAAGAAACTGAATCACCCACTTGGGCCTCCACCACCTCAATCCTCCATCTCTCAATAGCAACCTCACAAGCAAAAGGCAAGCTTGGGAAGAACACAAAAGTGCTCCAAGGGACAAAGGGATGCAGACTCAAGCATAAGTTCCAGCAACAATGGACTATAGTTTCTTTGCTCTCAATTCTCTCATATGCCTTCAATGTACCATAGGGTTCCTTATATATCTTTTCAAAGGGGTAATGAAAGGTCGAATCCGAGCGATCTCAAGGCATAGGGAAGGCCAGGAGTCAAGTGAGTCGGATCCATGTCAAGGAAAACTCCAAAAGGATTTGGATTTTGTACACATCCCGATGTACGCGGTTTTAGTGGTCAAACCTGCGTATATACGCGATTATAGGTTTAAAAGTCACATGTATCATTTTTCACATGTTTTTAGGGATGGTCAAGGAAACATCAAAGGACAAAAAATGGTCCCCGGGGTCTAAGGAGTCTGCAGCGGGATAGGGGAAGGCCATACAAAGTGTGATTCACCTGGAGTGGTAAAATCAGCTATAACACCCACCTCAACACATGAGGATCTGACTTGACACACAAGTACTTAGTCTTGTCCAAGAATATTGTACAACATCATCACTTTGACATATCAAAGAATTCGCGTCAACACATGAGGATTAATATTTACACATAAGGCTAGTCATTCTTGAGTCCAACCCAAGAATTTACTCCAAGTTCCCTTAGTCCATCTCAATATCCCTACCTCAACACATGAGGCTCAATACTAACACATAAGATTGGCTTGGAGAATGGATCGTGCTGTTGTAAATTTAAAACTCCCTCACAGCGAAGGAGGCATTATTTTCCATACCAAGCATGTCTCAGAAGTACTTGTACTTTCTCATTAACAAAGGCTTAGTCAACATATCTGCAATATGCTCATCAGTACACTACTACAGAAAAGACCTTTAGAGACCGTCATTTTCTACCTCCAAAAGTGGGGTTAATATGGGTTTTAGCATTAGTGCCAGTTTTTCAAACGCCCCCCCCCCCCCCCCCCCCCCCCCCCCNTTTTGAAGAAATATAAATTGCCCCCAAAAGTGAATTTTAGGGGTGGTTCCAAACCACCCCCTAAAAATGACTTTTGGCGGCAGTTTGGAACTGCCCCTAAAAGTCACTTTTTGGGGGTGGTTATGAACCGTCGTTAAAAGTCACCTTTTGGGGGTGGTTTATATATCTTCAAAAACCATTGCTAAAAAGATTTAATTTTAGCAGCATTGACTTTAGTGGGGATTTGGAACCACACTCAAAAAGCTACTTTTACTAGCGGTTTAAACCCCTTATGTAGCAACCTACAGGGGTTCTTTATATCTCTTCAAATATCGTTGCTAAAAGGATTGAAGTTTGAGGGTGGTTTAGAACCCCCCTCATAGTAACCTATGAGGGAGGTTTAGAACTCTCCTTGTAGCAAATTTTGGGACTAGTTGGAAACCCCCCTCATAGAAGCTTATGAGGGATATTTAGAAATTGCTTAATAGCAACTCATGAGGGTGGTGTAGAATCCCCCTCGTAGCACCCTAAGAAGCTAGTTTAGAAACCCCATCATAGCAACTTACAAGGGCAATTTAGAAACCACCTTCGTAGAAACCTACTAGGAAGGTGTAGAATTCCCCACATAGTAACCGATGAGGGTAGTTTAGAATCCCCCTCATAGATTCTTATGAGGACACTTGAGAACCCCCCTTGTATCATCCTATGATGGTTGTTTAGAATCCCCCTTGTAAAAGCTTGTGGAGTCGGCTTAGAACTCCCCTTGTAGCAAGTTACAAATTCGATGTGGAAGACCCCATAGCAATATAGAGGGATGGTTTCAAACCCCCCTCATAGAATCTTCCGAGGGCGTCTTGAAACCCCACTCATGGGTGGTTTAGAACCCTCCTCATATCAACTTATGAGGGTGATTGAGAATCCCCCTCATAGCAAACTATGGGGAGAATTTGCATGTATGTGGGTATATATATACATATACATATATTCATGTTTGATATTTTTTTCTTAAAGTATTTATTACATTATTGTTTCTAATTTGAGTTGCTAATTTTAAAAGGAGATGGCCAAGAGCATCCATGGAGTACCTAAACAAGAGGACCTTCCCCATTGAGATGCTCACTGAATGTAATAGGCATGTAACCTTAAAAAACTTAACAAGAAACTCGTTGGGAGGACCCAATCAATCCAATGATTCAAAGAGCAATAGGAAAGGTAAGGGTACCAATCTGTATCAGCAACCAAATCAGTGAAGTTGTAGACTCAATGAACTAATGAATTTGGTGCAGAAATTGCCTCGACCTAGGATTCTTGTGACTTGTGGATCTTCATAACTAGGTTAAATAACGTTGATTATATTTGTTGTTGATGCCAATGCCAATAACTTAAACCACTTCAAAGGCTACTAGGGGGGATTCTTAAATAGCACCATAGAATTATCTTCCAAATTGGATTACAATCAACAGTTAAACATTTACAAGAAAAATGATAAGACATAATGAAAATGATAGAAAGGTCTCAACTTAAGCATATATAGAAAGTGAAATTAGAGGAGAAGAAGAATAAAAAATCAATCCTAAATTCAAAATCAAAGAATAGCAGCAAGCAAGCAATGAGGTGACCAGGCTTGCATGGATGTGGAGAACCCCTTTTCAACCACCAACGCTTCAAGATGGTGGAGATGAGTCTAGGTGCAAGCTTTAAGTTACTTTGATAGCATAGATATGCCCCTAATTGAGTAGCATATTATCCAAAGGAATTCTATAAGAAGTATTTCCACCCAAATGATGTTGCACATTATAGCAAAAGGGAACCCCTTTACAAGGGTTCTGGATAAAGGTTATCATTGGAAAAACTTGCATCATCATTTCCCACCCAGTAACACAGGAAGCAAAGGTCCAACATGAAAAACAAGATTATACAAACAAATAATTGAAGGTATTTTTGTATTACAGTAAGATAGAAACAACAAAAAATGTAGCAGTAATTAAATATTCTAGTTCAACTAGAATTATCTCCATATACACATCAATAGTGAAGGTCATTAAAAGTTTGCCACTAACCTTTATTTTATTATTTCACATACTCCATGAACCTTTTTTTTTATCTAATACTTCAATGTATCTAGTTTCACGTTTCTTTCAATCTATCCCAAGCTTCTTGTGCTACCTATCTCTCATACACTTTGAGAGAAGAGGGGGAGATTTATGATAGTAAAGGGGAATAGAAGAGGAAACAAAGAAAAATATTATATCTCCTTATAGAAGAGCTATGGCAATTGTCATCATTATTCACGTTTTCTAGTGGGTTTTCATGAGAGAGTTTCTTATTATCATTTATTGTATAAGTTTGAAATCAGATCCGATGGATTTCTCTGTTTTGATCAATTTGATGTGTTAGTTTATATTATGAATTAATTAATATCATTTCTTCTATTTTAGTGTTTTATATTCATTATATTTTTTTAATACTTTATACTTACTCTCGATATATATAGAGTCATCATTTTTTCCATGGGGTTCATGTATCATTGTATTTTCTTTTTTTCTTTTCATGGAATTGTTACTTTTATGAAGTTATCCCTTATTCATTTTAGGCTATTAATTATAATTTCTTACAAGAGTTTTTTTAATATTTTTTATTTTCTTAATATCTTATACCTTTTCTATGTACATCTCGACTCACAGTTTTTTTCCTATATTTGTGAATGAGTTTGTTAATTTTTATTATATATACTTCTTATATTTTATCAAGCCATCTCCCTCTTCATTCCATATACTAGTTTGTAGTAGAATTATGGCCATAAAATCAAAATCTTTACATTTTGTAACATTTTTGTAATTACAAAAAAGTTGAATTTGAAAAGTATTTACTTTTAATAAAAAAATTTATAAATTTGAATATCTTAATAAAATTTCACTAATCATAAAAAACACTTGAATATATCTATTTGAAACCATATTATTTGAGTACATACATATGTTTTAAATTTGGATTAAATATATTTATATGTGTTGATGTGTCTCCTTGTGCTTTGATGTTATGTGTGCCATGGTTTGGGTCTGAACTGTATGCAAGACTTAAGAGTGGACGAGACGTTGAATTGGCTTTATAAACCTAGTGAAGAGAGGAACCTCACAAAAATATAAGAGTGGCTGGTGAATCTTCTATGCACACCCTAAAGACCATTGGAAGGGAAGGTATGGCATGAGGGACTTTGTAGCAGAGAAGGAGATACTTCCTTGTGTTGGGTGTGTAGGTATTGTAGATGCCAAGCTAGATAGATCTTGTGGAGGTGACCCTAGCTCTGTGAATGAGCTCACTAGATTAGCAGTTCTTCCTTTCCACTGCCTTAGCAGTTGATAAACCCAAAGGTAGATTGGCTTGGCTGGCAGTCTGATAAACCCAACTATATATTGGCTTGGCTGGGTAGCCTGATAAACCCAATCACATATTGTCTTGGCTGAACAACCTGATAAACCCAACTGTTGGTTGGCTTGGATGTGTCTTGATGTGCATTTAGCCATGTGTGATCCTTGGTTGGATAGTATTATAAACCCAACGGTTAGATGGTTTGGATGAATAGCCTGATAAAACCAGCAGCATGATGGCCTGGCTTAGTAGCCTAATAAACCCATCTGTTAGTTGGTTTGGTTGGTCCTCAATGTGAATGTTGGCTTGACTGCTTGTAGTCTGATAAACCCAACTGTTAGTTGGCTTGGCTGAGTATCTTGATAAACCCATTAGTGTATTGGCTTGATTTCCTACAGCTTGATAAACCCAATTGTGTATTGGCTTGGCTGGACAATATGATAAACCCAACTGTAGGTTGGCTTGAATTTGTTGGATATGTTTTGGCTATGTGTGAACCTGTTATTCCCTAGTTCCTTGTGGAAATCATGCCCAGCTCAGGGGAGGCAGTTGTGTTGAGAGATGGATGAACACAATTGGCCTATGGTTGGGTGGAATGTTGCAGGGACATAGCTAGTTGCGGGACAACTTCATCTTCAAGATAAGTATTCTCTTTTGTATTATTTCTGCAATGTATTTGCTTATGAATGTACTGAATATGTTGAATGCTTATTAAAAAATCAAATAGAGTTTACAGTTGATAAATGTTCCTGCATTTTGCATCTATATATGCCTTGTATTTTCCACTGCATTTTTCTTATCATCATGGAGGCTAGAACCCTGGAAAAAGAGTCAGAAATGTGACTATATTAAGTTAAGATGTGTTTTTCCGCACTCCGCGATCCCCCTATGGAAGGTGGAAGGAGGAAGGAGGAAGGAGGAATATGGTAAAGTGTAGATTTCTGCACCCCGAGCCTGCTACGAAAGGAGGAAATTGGCAGAACGAAAAAAGGTTAAGGCAAAAAGATGGTTTTCCGCACTCCGGTATCAGCCCATGGAAAGCGAAAAGTCAGAAGTCGGAAGTTAAAAAGTGAAAAGTGAATGAGTAAGGGTATCGTAGCTCGGGATTTCTGAAGTCCGAAGCCTGAAGCTGGAAGTCGAAAAGTCAAAATTCGGAAAGTGGAAAAGTGACAAGTGAGCACATCGCACTTTAGGATTTCTGCTACCCGAAGTTGGAAGTCGGAAGCCAAAAGCCGAAAGTCAAAAAAGTTAGTTTCAGCACGGAAACGACTTTTCTGGTTGCAGAATGGATTTGTCCGTCGTGGAACAACTATTATAGTTGTGTTTATGCTTAAGCATGAATGTTGAAGAGTTTCTTCACGGCCTGTGCCATGTGTTTTAAAAGAAGAACAAAGGTTCTTTAAGAAAAATTTTAGTTATGCATAATAATCAGGGCATGGGTACGTGACATTGTGGTATCAGAGCGAGTAGTGAAGTCACGTCCCTCCCTTATATGCTAATGTAAGAAGGGAGGGTGCGTGACATTGTGGTATCAGAGCTATTGGTTACAGCATTGGGCCTAAATGGCCTAAGTTGAATATTTCTACAGAGAGAAAACTACAGTGAACAGTCAGTAAGTGGTTTTTAAATTTTGAGATTTCCGCGCAACTAACAATGGTGTTTATTAGCACATTTTGCAGAGTCATAGTGCAGATCGAAAAAAGTTGGTTTTGGATCGGCCATGAGAATCAACAACATGAATGATGCACAGGATCCCTATGAGCTCAAGGCAGATGCTGTGGGGGAAAACATTCGAGTTGGAAATGATGAAACAGAGTCCAATGGAAGAAGATATCAAGAGACTCCCCCAAATATTGCAGCCACCATGAGAAGCCTAAGGGTAGGATTGCAAAGTTGTAGAGAAGGCAATGAAAGAATGATCAAAGCTCAGGAAGAGAAAAATCAGCTAAACGCATCCATGCTGCAGAGTTTGATAAACATCTAAAGGCATATGAACCCTGGGCATCAGGCAGTAAATCCATAAGGAAGTAGGAGCAGTGCTAGAAGAAGAAAAAGGTATTCTAGTGGATCATCAGACTCTGAAGGATCCACTAGGGGTTCAAGATCTTCATCTCACAAGGATAAGAGGAAGAGGCGTTACTGAAGCAGTTCACGTGATGAATTTAAGAAGGCAAATCCTCCTACCTTTAATGGTGAGGTAAAATATGGTTAAGAAGGTGAAGCTTGGCTTCTTGGGATGAGAAAGTATTTCCAAGTTCAAGACTACTCAGGAAATATGAAGGCAAGGGTGGCCATCTTCAATCTGAATGGAAGAGCATCTATATGGTGGGAGCACCTCAGGAAAGTGAACAAGATCAATGACATAAAATTAGTGTGGAAACAGTTCAAGAAATATTTCAAGCAGAAGAACCTCTCTGATAGGTACTATGATGAAAAGATTAAAGAGTTCCATGAGTTAAGATTGGGACAGCTGACCATGGAAGAATATGCGAACAAATTTTGGAGTTGTTGAGGTATGTCAGATACATCAAGGATGATAAAGTGAAAATTCAGTGTTTTCTAAGTGGGCTACCTCAGTCATACAAAGACAGAATTGAGTTTGATGAACCTAGAACTCTATAAGAGGCTATAGGGAAGGCCAAGTATTTCTATGAGCAAATCAAAAGAAATCATGGTTACCATAAGGCATGGAAGGACAAAAAGAAGGAGAAGTTTGACCAAAGGAAGAAAGGTTTCAAACCCTCTAACTTTTGAAATCAACAAGGGAATCCATCACAAGACATGACTAAGCTAGTCAGAATGATGGGAGAAAATCCAAGAGATCCAAAGGATCCAAGAGAACCACTCCAATGTTGGGGATGTGGAGGAAACCATATCCATAGGAACTGTCTGCATGATAATGGGTATGTAAGGAAATCTCACATCATCCAAGGAGTTGAAATGGTGGGCCAAGTAGCAAGGACCGTACCTAGAATTTATGTAGCCCTAGAGGACCTCCAAGCAGATCATCAATCAACTATGGTTGAAGTTGAAGGTAATATTGCTGAGCAATCTGTCTTTTCTTTGATTGACCCTGGATCTACTCACAATTATATCACTCCTAGAATTGTTGAGATTTGTTCTTTTCATAAATTAAAGCATAACAAATCATGGTTAGTTTAGCTAGCCACTGGAACCAAGAGAAAAGTTGGTGAAGTGGCAGAGAAATGTTCATTAGTCATGGATGGCTTAGTCACCTATGTAGACTTGAATTTTCTGCCACTTGGTTCCTATGATAATCTCATTGGAATGGACTGGTTAGAGGTGCATAGAGTTAATCTTGATTGTTACAACAAGACATTTGAATGCATGGATGAAAAAGGAAACCCAAGGGTTGTAAGAGGCATTCCAAAGGTGATTTATGTTAGGCAGATTTCAACAATGCAACTGAAGAAGTTATGTAGGAAAGGTTGTAGATTGTATGCAGCCCGTGATTTGGAGGAAACAGAGAATGAAACACCTGGGTTGGAGGAATTTCATGTCAGGTATTTTTTTCCTAATGAGATTCCAGAAATTCCTCCAAAGAGAGACATTGATTTTACAATTGACCTTGTGCCCGAAGCAGCACCAGTTTCCAAGACACCCTACAGGATGGGCACACTAGAATGGTTAGAGATGAAATTGAAGCTGCAAGAGTTGTTGGGAAAGAAGTATCTCAAGCCGAGTGTGTCCCCTTGGGGAGCACCGGTTATGTTTGTGAAAAAGAAAGATGTGATGATGAGGTTATGTATTAACTACAGGAACTTGAATAAAGTTACTATGAAGAATAAATATCCTTTGCCTAGAATTGATGACCTTTTTTATCAAATGAGAGGATCAAAGGTATTTTCCAAGACTGACTTGAGGTCTGGTTACCATCAGGTAAGAATCAAAGATGAAGATATTCATAAGAAAACTTTTAGAACAAGGTATGGACACTATGAGTTTGTAGTGGTACCTTTGGTCTCACAAATGCACCAACTACATTCACGTGTCTCATGAATAGTGTTTTCAGAAAGTATCTGGACAAGTTTGTTCTTGTTTACCTTGATGACATTCTTATTTATTCTAAGAATGAAGAAGAGCATGAGGAAATTTGAGACTGACATTGAAATTGCTAAGGGAGCATAAGTTGTATGCAAAGTGGAGCAAATGTTACTTCTATAAGGATAAAATTCATTATTTGGGTGACATTATCTCAAAGGAGGGCATATTTGTGGACCCTGAAAAGATTGAGGCCATCATGAATTGGCCAACCCCAAGAAATGTGACAGATGTGAGATCTTTTATGGGACTTGCAGGATACTATAGGAGGTTCATTGAAGGATTCTCCAAGGTTGCACATTCAATCACTTCTTTGTAGAAGAAGGGGATAAAGTTTGAATGGACACCAAGATGTGAGGAAAGCTTCCAGCAGTTGAAGAATCTTCTTACAAATGCACCAATTCTGAAAATTGCAGACCCAGAAAAAAGACCTTGCGGTGTGTACTAATGCATGTAATCAAGGACATTGAGGAATTCTTATGCAAGACAACCATGTGGTATGCTATGAGTCTAGAAATTTGAAGGAGCATGAGAAGAAATATGCTACTCATCATCTAGAACTTGTAGCCATAGTACATGCTCTCAAGATGTGGAGGAATTACTTAATGGGAATGTAATTTAAACTAAAGACAGACCATTGTGGTCTGAAATACTTGTTTGATCAGCCAACGTTAAATGCTAGGCAAGCTAGATGGATGGAGTTTTTGTGTGAGTTTGATTTTGAAATAAAACACATAAAAGGAAAAGAAAATAAGGTGGTTGATGCACTCAGCAGGAAGGTGCATGAAATGCATGTGGCATCTCTTAGTACTTTCCAACTAGACTTGAGATAGCAGATTATTAATCATATTGTTGACGATGAAATGTATGTGCAGATAAAGGACAAGTTGCAGCAACAAAGCCTTGAAAAGAAGTCATAGGGATATAAATTGGAAGAAGATGGACTTCTTACCTATAAGAATAGAATTAATATTCCAAATGTGGCAGACTTGAGGAGAATTGTTATGAATGAGATCCATCAAGATCCATATTCTAGTCACCCAGGATATCAGAAAACAATTGCTACAGCTAGAGAGCAATATTTTTGGCCATGAATGAAAAAGGACATTGTTGAGTATATTGCTAAATGCATGAAATGTCAGCAGGTGAAGGTTGAGCATCAACACCCAGCAGGTTTATTGCAGCCTTTTCCAGTCCCATAATAGAAATGGGAATTTATTTCCATCAATTTTATTACAGTATTTCCAATGACTGTGAGACAACATGATTCCATCATGGTTGTGGTGGAAAAGTTGACAAAGGCATTGCATTTTATACCGGTCAAGTCCATGTATAAGGTTGATGCCATTACAAAAATCTTCATGAAGGATATTTTCAGATTGCATGGGTTTACTAAGGCAATAATTTTTGACAGGGATACCAAGTTTAATTCCAATTTTTGGAAAAGTCTGTTTGCATATTTGGGTACAAAGTTGAACTTCAAGACCGCCTACCATCCTCAAACTGATGGGCATATAGAGAGAGTGAATCTGGTGCTAGAATACATACTTCGCATGTATGTAATGGATAAACTGTCCAAGTGGGAGGATTATTTACACATCATAGAATTTACATATACTAATGGACAGCAAGCATCATTGGGAATGAGTCCATACGAAGCTCTGTATGGGAGAAGGTGTAGGACACTAATGACTTGGGATAATCTAGTGAATAGGATTGTGCTTGGTCCATAATTGCTCAAGGAAATGGAGCAAGACATTGCAAAGATCAGGAAGAACCTTAAAGCAGCCCAAAATAGACAGAAGAGCTATGTAGATAAGCATAGAGTGCATAGAGGGTTTAGTGTTGTGGATCATGTTTACCTAGAGTGAGGCCAAGGAAGAGTTCCTTGAAGCTTGGAAGTTGTGCCAAGTTGTCACCTAGATATTGTGGTCCTTTTGAAGTGCTTGAAAGAATAGGGCCAGTTGCATATAGACTTGCATTTCCTGCTAGCACTGGAGCTCATAATGTTTTTCATGTTTCTTTGCTTAAGAAATATGTACATGACCCTAACCATGTGATAAATTGAGATGTGATCCAAGTGGAACCTGAGGGAGAGTTCCAAACCGAGCCATTGCACATCCTCGACAAGAAGTTCACAGTGCTCCAGAATCCAGTCGTTGGAAAGGTATAGGTGCAGTGGCAACACTACAGTCTTGATGAGGCTACATGTGAACTAGAGGATTCCATAAGATTGGCACATCCATTTTTGTTCAATTTTGCAAAGCACTGAGGACAATGCTAATGTATGGGCTGGGGGGAATGTAATACCCCGGTTTTGACCCCATGGTATTAAAATTGTACATGATGTATATAGTGTATTTAAATCATGGCAAGGAGCTCAAGGCCAAGGCCATGCCATTGATTTGGTGTTTTATATATCGGCGATCAAGGTTGATGCCAATGGTTCTCGTGCTCGTCCAACACGATATATTTTTGAGATATCATGTAAATATGCAATTTAATAAATCACCACAAATATCTATGCACCGCAACGAAAGAGACGGGGACATGATTTCACAAGGAATAGGGAGGGGATTTATCCAAACCCTTGAGCCAATAGGGTGAGACTAGATGTCGATGAGAGAACTCATAATCTCTCATCTACCATTTTTGTCCTATGTACTCATTCAATTCTTCCAGAAGTTAGTTGAGGCAGTTAATGCCTTGGGCAAGGTGAGGTATGGCAGTTAGATTTCATGTCTGAGCAATCCTGTAGCCTAGGGAAGCCGTATTCTTGCTTTTGAAGCAAGCAATCACGTGAATGTGTGCCTAGTCCGTCATTTCAGAGTCACCCATAACGTTTTGGTCAATTGAGTCTCCATCATTCAATCTCATTCATGAGAGGGAATTACATTCACGCATAGATTTTTTTCCTCATTCACGCATGAATTCAATTCATTATTCACTATCCAGAGTCGTGAAATGGTGTTGTTCAATAATGTTAACCTCACGCAGAGTATCATCCTGGAGTCGCGGAACGGTGTTGTTCAACAATGTTATCCTCACACGGAGTATCATCCCGTAGGTGCAATGAGAGCTAGCAGAGGCGTTTGTTTCACATTCTGCAATGTATCTCTTCACCTATCATTTGTTGGGAACCCTGGTTGTTGTGCTATAGTGTTTTTCTGTGTCATAGAGTGGTACAGAACCCTGGTTGTCTATGTTACAAAGTGGAGCCCTGTGTTGTTGTGTATCCTTGTGGTTTGTTGTTATGTGTGCCCTGGTTTGGGTCTGAACTGTATGCAAGACTTAGGAGTGGAAGTGACTTCGAATTTACTTGATAAACCTAGTGAAGAGACGAACCTCACAAAAATATCAAAGTGGCTAGTGAATCTTCTATACACACCCTAAAGAGCACTAGAAGGGAAAATATGGCCTGATGGATTGTGTAGCAGAGAAGGGGATACTTCCTTTTGTTGGGTGTTTAGGTATTTTGGATGCCAGGTCAGATAGATCTTGTGGAGGTGTCCCTAGCTCTATGAATGAGCTCACTAGCTTATCAATTCTTCCTTTTCACTGTCTTAGCATCCTGATAAACCCAAAGGTAGATTGGCTTGGCTGACAGCCTAATAAACCCAATTGTATATTGGCTTGGCTGGGTAGCCTAATAAACCCAATTGTTTATTGGTTTGGATGAACAACCTGATAAACCCAACTGTAGGTTGGCTTGGTTGTTTCTTGATGTGCATTTGACCTTGTGTGAGCCTTGGCTGGACAGCCAGATAAACCCAACTGTTAGTCGATTTGGATGAGTATCCTAATAAACCCAACAACGTGATGGCTTGGCTGAGTAGCCTAATAAACCCATCTGTTAGTTGGCTTGGTTGGTCCTCAATGTGAATGTTGGCTTGACTTCTTGCAGACTGATAAACCCAACTGTTAGTTGGCTTGGATGAGTAGCCTGATAAATCCAGTAGTGTATTGGCTTGATTTCCTGCAGCTTGATAAACCCAATTGTGTATTGGCTTGGATGGACAGTTTGATAAACCCAATTGTAGGTTGGATTGGCTGTGTTGGATATGTTTTGGCTATGTGTGAGCCTGTTGTTCTCTAGTTCCTTGTGGTAATCATGCCCAACTTGGGGGTGACAGTTGTGTTGAGAGATTGATGAACACAACTAGCCTATGGTTGGGTGGAACGTTGCTGCGACATAGCTAGTTGCAGGAGAGCTTCATCTTCAAGATAAGTATTCTCTGTTGTATTATTTCTGCAATTTATTTTCTCATGAGTGTACTGAATATGTTGAATGCTTATTAAATAATCAAGTGGAGTTTACTGTTGATAAATGTTCTTGCATTTTGTATTTGTATATGGCTTGTATTTTCCACTACGTTTTTCTTATGACCATGTAGGATAGAATCCTGGCCAAAGAGTCAGAAATGTAGCTATATTAAGGTAAGATGTGTTTTTTCGCACTCTAGGATCCTCCTACGGAAGGCAGAAATTGACAGAATAGAAAAAGGTTAAGGCAAAAAGTTTTTTTTCTGCACCCCGCTATACACCCACGGAAAGAGGAAAGTTGAAAGTCGAAAGTCGAAAAGTGGAAAGTGAACGAGTAATGGTATCGTAGCTCAGGATTTCTGAAGTCCGAAGCCCAAAGCTCGAAGTCAGAAAGAGGAAAATTGACAAGTGAGCACACCGCATTTCAGGATTTCTACTACCTGAAGTTGGAAGTCAGATGCCGGTAGGCGGAAGTTGGAAAAGTCAATTTCAGTGTGGAAACAAATTTTCTGGTTGCAGAATGGATTTTTCCACTGCAGAACGACTATTACAGTGGGGTTTATGCTTAAGCATGAATGTTGAAGAGTGTCTTCACAGCCTGTGCCCTGTGTTTTA
Organism: Pseudotsuga menziesii; assembly: GCA_001517045.1. Lineage (NCBI taxonomy): Eukaryota > Viridiplantae > Streptophyta > Pinopsida > Pinales > Pinaceae > Pseudotsuga > Pseudotsuga menziesii. Next base: position 37,158 of record LPNX010607744.1, read on the forward strand.
AAAGAAGAACAAAGGTTCTTTAGGAATTTTTTTAATTATGCATGATAATCGGGGTATGGGTACATGACATTATGGTATCAAAGTGAGTAGTGAAGTTGCGTCCCTCCCTTATATGCTAATGTAAGAGGGGAGGGTATGTGACACTGTGGTATCAGAGCTATTGTTTACAGCATTGGGCCTAAATGGGATAAGTTGAATATTTATGCAGAGAGAAAACTGCAATGAATAGCCGACAAGTGGTTTTTAAATTTTGAGATTTCTGCGCAGCTATAAAAACACATTTTGCAGAGTCATATTGCAGAACAAAAAAAGTTGTTTTGGCTCGGCCATGAGAATCAATAGCATGAATGATGCACAGAATTCCTATGAGCTCGAGGCAGATGCTATGGGGGGGAACATTTGAGTTGGAAATGCTGAAACAAAGTCCAATGGAAGAAGATATCAAGAGACTCCCCCATATATTGTAGCCACCATGAGAATCCTAAGGGTAGGATTGTAAAGTTGAAGAGAAGACAATGAAAGAATTATTAAACCTCATGAAGAGAAAAATCAGCTAAACACAGCCATGCTGCAGAGTTTGACAAACATCCAAAGGCATAAGAACTCTGGGCATAGGGCAGTAAATCCAAAAGGAGGTAGGAGTAGTTCCAGAAGAAGAAAAAGGTCTTCTAGTGGATCATCAGACTCTAAAGGATCCACTGGGTGTTCAAGCTCTTCATCTCATAGGGATAAGAGGAAGAGACATTACCAGAATAGTTCATGTGATGAATTTAAGAAGGCAAGGCCTCCTACCTCTAATGGTGAGGTAAAATCTCGTCAAGAAGCTGAAGTTTGGCTTCTTGGGATGAGAAAGTATTTCCAAGTCCAAGACTACTCGAGAAATATGAACAAGGGTAGCCATCTTCAATCTGAATGGAAGAGCATCTATATCATGGGAGCACCTGAGGCAAGTGAAGAAGATCAATGACAGAAAAATTGTGTGGAAACAGTTCAAGAAATATTTCATGTAGAAGTACCTCTCTGATAGGTACTATGATGACAAGATTAAAGAGTTCCATAAGCTGATATTGGGACAACTGACCATGGAAGAATATGCAAACAAATTCCTGGAGTTGTTGAGGTATGTCAGATACATCAAGGATGATAAAGTGAAAATTCAACGTTTTCTGAGTGGGCTACCTCAGTCATACAAAGACATAATTGAGTTTGATGAACCTAGAACTCTAGAAGAGGCTATAAGCAAGGCCAAGTATTGCTACGAGCAAAGAAAAGAAAGCCTAATTACAATAAGGCATGGAAGGACAAAAAGACAATGCACACAAAAGTTTCCCTAGCCAAGACTCCTAAAATAATGGTGGACAAGTTTTTACCAAAGGTATTGTAACCATTTGGATAAGTTAGAAAATATGTCTGAAATCAATTTCTTGGAGATTTTCAAGTAAGGTTGAAGCAAGAGCATTTCTATCTGTGCATTTATAAAAATTACCCCAATTCTTGTTGCAAGGCCTAGAACATTATAACTACATGTAAAATCACAATGGAAAACAAACCTTAAATAAATATCTTCTCTTACCCTAAAAGACATGTTGTGCAACAACAAACGAATCATAAGAATGGTGATATAAGAAAACTTGCTTCACATACAAAGAAAAATAAAAAATCAACGAAATAAATGTTTTTTAAGATGTCATCACCACCCCCTATCAAGAGGAGGAACATTGGTTACATTGTACAACCACTAGTCCTAACATAACATTTGACTAAAACTCTATTCTACTTGAATACTCCATGGTGTTTGTCTCCCTGTGACTATGCCAGAAAATTTGCACACACATATAATAATGACTATGGATAGAACCATAGAACTAGCCATTTTTGGCTCCAAATATATAAAACAAACAATGTGAATCAACTCAATGCTGAGAGAAGAAACTTGACGAAAATAGATTGCTCAATGTGAATTTATTTCAAGAAGAAATATGGGTGTGAAAGTTGCTCCACAAACAACAAAAGGATTTATGAAGCCATGGTTCAATTTTTTGTCATCCTACAATTGCCTCTCACATGCTTGCAGAACTTATCAGGTCTTTGTTGCATGGTTTGCAAGGGGTTCACTCTCCAACAACCACACAACACCGTCCTTGGGTAATGATGCCACTGTCTCTATAGTACAATATCTCTCATAGCATAGAAGAAAGGGGGAGGAAGACTAGGGCAATGATGAGATCCTTTAGTGCTCCCCATGCTAGGACATGACTCGAACTATTGGAAAAATAGGGGACAGTGAACTAACCCCACTTGAAAATTTCCAATGACTTAGAAATGGATTTCTCGGGAACTAAACATAAATTCCCCATTTTTCCTTATTTTGGTCATTGAGATCAAGAATCTTGGGTCAAACCCAGCAATCAGGTGAATCTCTCTTCTCCCCCAATGAACTAATGAAAATGCCATTTCACTTGGAATCTTGTCCTTTTAAACTGTTAATAGACTCGAGGAGGGCCTTGGGGTTCTTCCTCTATTGGTCGAATGCATAAATGAAAACCTTGGTTGGATAAATATAAACTGAAATGGGTTTATTCTACGTTAAAAGTATTTCTTTGTTGAATATTGAGCCCCCCTATCATGTCCCCATCCCAATGAGACTACTAGTTAGCAACATTTCACCCACCTACTAGTTCCCTAGGTTGGGGAAAATACATTAAATATTGCAATAAGAGAGCTATGAGACCCAAGAGAGCCATACTTTACCATCTACACATTAAATTGGGTCCTACAAATAATAAATATGGAAAAAATAAAGTGGCATTGCTTCATGAAGACACTTGGAGGCTCATGGAGACCTTGGGTGGCTAGATTCTTCCTTACACTTGCCATGACTTAACCCCAAATTTGAAATTATGAGTAATGGAATGTTATTGGAAGGTGATGAGGTGTCAAGTAACATGTCATGAGCCAAATAATTCAAATAGGTGAAGAGGAATAACTCCCCATGGAAGAGGAAGAGACTAGGAAGAAACTATGTGCCACTTGGAGAGAGAGATTCCCCGCGTTTTATGACAACAATGATGGAAGATTCTATGAAAAAATCAGACTTGATTGCATACCTATGACAATATAACACATCAGGGATAAAAATAGCCACCAAGAGGGCGCACTTGGGGTTTCATAGCAGCAATTCGAATTTGGAGGAAGATTGAGGGATGAGGAGAAGGACACGTGTCATGGGGGTTACTAAACATTAAGGATGAGTTGGAGGAAGCCTATGGGAGGAAATTCGACCTTGGAGTACCTTAGGAGATTTATAAAAATATTTCATGAGGAAGGAGAATGACTTTTGATCATTTGGGAATTTTCCTTTGGCATTTTGGAAAGCCCTAGCTTGTCCATTGCACGGTGAGTGCTCACTCTCCCTGCTGGTGAGCCAATTTTGAGGGAGTTGGATTCTCATCCAAATTGGTTGTTGGAAAGGCCACCGTGACCTATCATTTGGATATTAATGGATTGATATTTTTTTATATAATAGGCTGCTACAGTGCGTGATTCATCTCTCCTCCCATTCTCTCATCCCTACTTCATTATTCCCATGTTTCCATATGATGGCGCATTAGTATGAACATGCTTGCGCCTTGTTGAGTCCAGTTGATTCCCAAGCATGGGTGAATTATTTATGGATCTGTAATATTTGTCCCATACTTTCTGTAAGTCAAAATTAGTAGAAATGTATATGCAAAAATGTCCACATTTCCAAGCTATGGTTTGACTAGTTTCCATGTATTGGTTTCCATTTCAAAGGAGTTGTGTATATGATGTGTGTTGAGGAGTTTATATGATTTTATAGGATTTTGAGTGAGATATTGATATGTTGTCAATGGTATACATTCCTTATGCTCTGTTCTGAACCATTTCATGTACATTTTATGAGACAAAGTTAAGCTATTACTGTCATTTCCCTTAAGCAAATATCACTAAACATATGCATTCAAATGTGAAGCTTTATAGCTCTGTTGCAGAACTTATATCCACACATAATGATAGTCAATGAGGTCTAATATCAGTCCCCATACTCTTTTTGATAATTTGGGAGGGTCTCATATGAGTTCGAGAGCCATTTCTGCCCACACCCTAGGGGGAATTTCACCACAATTTGCTAGGAATTTTTCCATTTTTTCCATTGACCCCAAATCGAGTTGCAGATGCCAATAACCTATTCTATAGTGACGAGAGATTCCATTGAGTGGTCCTAAGACTCACCATATCATTCTATACCAGATTCAAGACCCTCTTGTGCCATTCGAATCCCCTAGAGTCAAGAATAGTCTATACAATTTTGCCTCAAATTCTTCCTTTGTTTGGAATTTTTAAATAGGGTCATTACACCCCCTCAACTGATATAGATGAATTTGGGATTCAAATTTGAGCCCTCTATCTCACCCTCCACGATTCTTAGCAGACATTGAACCTATTGAACCGGTATTAGATATGTATTTACAAAACCCTCATCCGGCTTCTCCTTGTTGAATGCGCTGAGAAAAGTTAGAAAATTGTATTGAAGTTACCTCCCTTGTAGCAAACACCCATGGCATTCAACAAAGCCAACCTCAAATGGAAATTTTGAAGGTTGCAATGAGTGAAATATGCTGCAAGAACTTGCTGCTAAACATCATCATCTTTAACTTCCTTTCTCTTGACCTCCATTCGAGACCCAAAACCCACGAAGTTGTTGCGAGATGCTACCTTAAGATAGGAAGGGGGATTCATGCCCCCTTCTGACTCTGCCATTCACGATTAATCAAACTAAATAAGAAATTCAGAGCGTTGTCAGAGCATAGAGACTAAAACTTAGCGAGTTTTTGTTCCTCTCTTCCGGCATCAAGTTCCTCCCACAAAATGACTACAAGAGCTGGATCAAATTCACAACCTCAAAAACCCGACCTGAAAAAAGCTTTCAAAGAAATGTCCCCATTTTCATTTATTTTTCTTTTATTTTTCCTCTCATTTTCTTTTCCCTCCTTTTATTTATTTTTATTTTTTTCTCTCATTTTTTTTCAAGTAAATGAAAAATTAATCATTGTTTAGTTTTTTTAATTGTCACATATTATTTAGTATTATTTTTTATCTGGTGATTAAATTAATCATTTAATTTAGTCGTTTTTAGTTGTGTTGCTCTAATTTAGTCATTTTTAGCTTTAAAACATTTGCATGGCTAACTTTTTTAGTAAGCAGTCATTTATCTCACTTTTTCTAATAATGTTAGGAAGATTTTGGAACCACATGAGATGACATGTTTATTGGCTTTGTGAACAATGCTTCACCTAACATGGTTTGGGCTAAAAACTATGCTAAAGGCATGGTTGACATAACTTGGTGATGCATTGGGTATATATTGTTGAACAATACATTTTATGGCTTATTTTTTATTACTTTTTGGTTTGACTTTCTACAACAACTTAGCCATGCCTTTCTAACATACTAATTAAGGGATATTGCATGTGGTGCAAGAGCCTTTTTTAGTGTATGGTGTTCAAGTGGGTTTTCTCATAGAGAAGTGAGTTTTCCATTATAAAATTGTGTAATGTGTATTTTTGTTGGTGCTAATTTTATGTTGTGATGATTTGGTTGATTTTTTTATTGGTGTATGGTTAAGTTAATATTGGTGAAGTACTTGAAGTGAGTTTTCCATTTTAAACTTGTGTAATAGTTTTGTGTTGTAATGATTTGATTAATTTTTTTATTGATATTTGATTAAGTTAATATTAGTGAAATACTTATAAAACATATAATGATTAAGATGTAAAATACATATAATGATTAAGTTGTAAAATGGCATGTAAATCAATGAATAATTGATAATTTTCCAAGTTCATTATTTTGAGGCAGAATCAGTGTGACCATTATCAAATATTTATAATTTTATTGCCCTTTCATTTATGTGAGGATATTTTTATTATCTTTTCATTTATATAAAATAGAATATAAAAGAATAGAGTGTAAAAACAAATACTGCGTTTGTGGAAAAAGTAATGGAAGAAGATTCATCCAAGAAGTCAAAGCTAACATTGTTGCATTAGAAGACAAAGAGGCTGAAATTGCAGAAAAAAGGAGATGTTGCACAGTAAGATGACATATGAAGGTTCTGAGATATTAAAAAAAGTCAAAAGGTATCTTAATGGGAGAAGCTGAGCTGAAGATTGCGAAATGTAAAAAGATCATTTAATGAAAGAAACTGATGGCGCTGGAAACCTCGAAGATTGTTTTTTAAATGTTACATGCAAATAACCATTAAATTTGGCCAACATATTAATTTACAGGGTCTTAAACATGAAGATGAAGATGAGTATGAAGAATAAGGTGATGGATCTTTTATCAATGAGATAAATAAGTTATCTTGTGATGGATCTTTTGATCAATGACCAATGTGATAAGTAAGGCTTTTTTTAATGTGATTCCTGTGTCTGAGAACATTGTAGAAATCCACCAAAATGTGGAAATGGTCAGATGGGACTAGCCTTGAAACAGGACTTACAGAGAATAAAGATTGGGGTGTGAATAATCCCTGTGAAAGATTGGGGAGGACAGGGCAATACGCATATTCCTTCAGAGTTTGCAGGAAGAGATGGAAAATTGAATATGTCAATGAACAACGACGTTCAATTTCATTCAAGCAGGGGAGAATAACATACAGAAAAGCACTGGATGAAAACAGATCACGGAATTTTAGGGATAGTTGACAGCCAAACAGTAACTATACGCAGAATTTTAGGCGCAATGACGACCCAATATCAGTTTCCATTCTATAATTTAAGAGTCAGTTTTGATACAGTTCTAAAATTAGAAACTGAAATTATTGTCATAATTACAGGGGGGAATTCAGTTAGGGATATCTTCTTGGTGAATAACCGGATGGTAGTATGTACTATGGATATTCTTTATCCAGGTTGCCAACAGATTAGAGCAAGAGATCTACACCCATTTATAACAGATTAATGCTGAGCGGAGCAATGAAGTCTTTCTAGGAAGACCATTTATAGCAGATTAATGTTGAGAAGAGCAATGAAGTCTTTTTAAGAAGATGAAGACCTTTTAAGTGGGTGATTTAGTGATGGAATAACTTAAATTTAAATTTATAGAATATAGTTATGATATTTTTTTTAAAATAAGATTTTTATTGTTTAAATTGTAATTTTGATTGTAAAAATGGATTTATATGTTCCAATATTCTAAATACTCTAAATATTATGCAATTCCAACAATCTATCTAACAATTTCAGTTAGATTTTGAAAAGAAAATGATTGAATAAAAAATTCATAAAGAAGATGAGATATACCCAAAGAGAATACAGTTAGCTGAAATATTAATAAAATGGCATTTGCAAAATTTTAAGCTTGGTAATCATGAAGGGAAGCCTTAGAAGTTGCAGATGAAGATAGAAATCCAATAGCATGGCAGAATCAAGCATCCGAGCATAAACAAGGTGTTCAAACTACAATTAATATTTAATTAAGTGAAAGGTAAACAAACTCATGCTTGCCATATTGCTACACCCCTGTTATAACACCTGTACATGCCAGTATATAGCCCTGCCAAGAACAGCAGTACCCCTACCCTATGGGCCTATAGCGCCAGTGTACAACACTGTATTTATCCAGCGCACACCAGAGTCTTCTGAGCTAATTGGAATTGGACATGAAATTATATACCTTGATAAGGTTATAGAGTTCAATTTACAGTAACTTTCAAGGGTAGATTCTGGGTTAATTTTGTCTTTCATTATCATTGTAGATTTATATATCATTTTTTAATCATTTGTGACTGTGTAAAAATGAGTATTAGTAGCCATTGACCAATTTCTTATAATTTTCAAATATGATACGATGATGACAAAGAAAGCTCAACTTATAATAGTTTTTCCAACAGAAAACACTTCATCATGTAGGCAATGCAATAAACTACATAAACAGAGAGCAAAATTAGAATCGCTCGCTGCTTGTTTTAAGCCTGTTTGAAGATGGTAAAAGGGGTCAGCAGTAACTGTAACAGAGTTGAGGGGATTGGATACAGTAATAAAAAAAGTACAGAGTTGAAGGGTTTATAATCTCAGCCTGAGGTATTAAGCATTAATATGCAAAACATTAACCAGTGAGCAAAACATTAAAATGGTCATTTGGGCTGTGATGTATTAAGCATTAATATGCAAAATATTAACCAGTAAGCAAAACATTAAAATGGTCATTTGGGCTGTGATACAGGGTGTAAGTTAAAAAGTTAATTTTTTTGTTTTCTTTGGTTGGTCGAAATTTAGTTAAAATTGTAAATATATATTGTTGATCGAAATTTAGTTAGAATTGTTAAAATTGTAAATATATATTGTTGAAATTTTATAATTTGGGTGTCCAAAAAGTTGAAAATGCAATTTGCAATTTTATCCATGAAAATTGGGAATTTTAATAATGATTCTTCACCAAATTCAAAAATGCAAAACTTCTAACATTTTGGTGATTCCATGATGTATTGGCAACTCAGAACTTGCTCCACACTCACGGAATAAGCTAGATTTTGCTCCTCACTCATATGATATCATAGAATTTGTTCGTCACTCATGATAATTTGGCAAAACCAAAAAGGAAAATTTCCACACAAACAAGAATGCAAGGGAAATCAGCCATCAGGGAATCATATTTGCAGTCCGAATAAACTCAGTTGGAAGTAATATTGAATCAAATTATACAAGAGGAGTAAAGGTTCTGCTCTGCTGCTAATGTACAATTGTCCCTTTATCATACATCTATGAGAAAATTGTGCAGTGCACATACTACTACAAAAGGGGCAGCAAGATGCTCCTGCCTGAGTGGCACAGGTCCACTTATCATAAAAGACATACAAGGTTTCTCCCAATATTAATCTGCTATGATCCAATCGTCTGAGATGAATTTCCATACATGTTCTGGCAAGCTTCATCAATCAAATGGGATGCTGCCGCCTTTGGCAACAAGTCATGATGCAGAGTTTCAGCATAAGTGCTGGAAAATGAATGAAGTTCAGGTTGTGCAGCAGAGACTGCATCGCTCAAGCATTCAACTAATTCACCTCTTGGCTGCAACTCTCTCCCCAATTGACAGCTTCCGAGCTGGCACTTCACTTTTCTTCTCCGAATGGAAGCTCCTGGATGGAGGAACCATTACCATTATTAATGTCTAATTTTTACAGACATTTATTTGAAGTTGGAGAGTTACGTCTGGAAGATCTCACAACAACCCACCGATCATTGGGAATTGCAGACCAATTAGGCCAGTCATCAACATCACCAGATTTACAACCTGCAGCTAGTGCCATTATTCTCTCCCTAGGAGGTCTTGGGCATTGCTCTTTTGACCTATTCACCTCTGCATTGCTTTCCCCTGTTGGGCTTGGGATGCCGAGTGACAAAATGGAACTAGTTTGGTAGGAATCCCATACTTGATTCGTAAAATCCAAATTACTGGTTGGGGAACCCGGACCCCTAACGGCCTCTCTTTCCATGGTAGAGCAGTCCTCCTTTAGAAAAGGATGGTTCAAAAGCTCTGCACTGGTCCATCTCTTCTTGGGATCTCTCCGAAAGCATTTCTCTAAGAAATCCTGGATCTGAGCGGAAAGCGAAGCAGGCAACCCAGGCAGCTCTTCTGTGCATCCAATTTGATACATCGCGGCAAGGGGATTGGAAACATGGCTCCATGGAGGCCTGCCAGTGGCCATCTCCAGCACAGTGCAGCCCAGAGACCAAATATCAGAAGCAGGTCCTTGTTCCACCTGGTTCATTACCTCTGGAGCCATCCACAGAGGGGTCCCCCTTAATTGCAGGGTCTCCTGGCCTTCTTTCTCATCACTAAACCTCTTGGCAGAACCAAAGTCAGCAAGCTTCACACCGTTGGCACCCACAAGAACATTCTTCCCCTTGATATCACAGTGAACAATACCCTGCTTGTGGAGGTAATGGATTCCAAGTAGGATGCCATGCGTGTATGCCTTGATCACGGATTCGTTCAGTCTCCCTCCAAACTTAATCAGTAGATCCCCCACGCTACCACCCGGCATGTACTCCATGAATAAATTCTGCGTCTCCATGCCGTTCTCAATGCTGTAATTGCGCCCCAGGCAACGAACAATGTATGGAGAATCAATACACTGCAAAATCTCATATTCATTATCCAATGCCCAACTATAACCGGTTGCGGATTTGACTGCAAAGAGATGGCCATTAGAGCTGTTCATGGCGAGACTGACTATGCCATGAGCTCCAGCCCCAATAATGGCGCCCCTCACCCATCCTTCCTCGAGTTCAATCTCCATCCCCACTCAATTCAATACAAGATGAATGTTTGTATTTTGAATCGTGCAGACCCTACGCTTCCGCTGGTGCTAATGGTGGGGTTATAAGGGGGGTGAGGAAAGCCGCATTCAAACGCAGGCGAAGCCTTTCTTTGCTTTCTGAGACGCCCGCCCAAATCAGCCGCCGACTTTTTGCTTTCTTAGCCGACCAACGGACCAAGTGGCCTGTACGCTGCCGCCGTTTTTTATCCTTTTTTCTTTTCTTCAGTATAGTTAAAGATAAGTTAGCGCCATTGGCTTGCTTGCTCTGGAGTCTGCCAGAAAGATGGATATGGCAGAGTGAAACATTATCAACCATGCAGAAGCCGTTTTAAGGCTTTTGGGACACCCGATGTCAGAAATGGATAGCCAACTGACAACAACGCCCCGTCAATGTCGACGGGGTCGGGAAAAAACCGTTGGCTTTCGGGCAAGAGCTGCAGTTGATGGATAGAATCTCAAGGGAAAGCAACATTAATGGTTGCAAAATGATTGATTCACCGATTTTTTAAATTCTTTCCTGTTTTTTGCCCTTCTATTCAAAGATGGGCATTGGGTACCTAAGTCTTGGCTTCTCATTAATTGATCAAATATAAAGAATAATTACATCTTTGTGTCACTCGTAAATATCAATCGATAGTTGTCTTGTCCCTATCGAAAGCGTTTTCAACTCAATTCTTGTACAACGGATCATGGATGTACAAAAAATAATAATTATGCTTTAGATTCCTCCGTGGGGAATAAGGAAATCTAGTAGCATTACATCAGTAAATAGGTAAAGGTTGTTGTTTACTTGAGAAAATGAAATTATTCGTACAGGTTAAGTTGCTCTAAGTTTTATAAATTTTACGAAATTTGATTTTGGCTCAGCACGAGTAAAGCACATAGATCGAGGGCAACCATATATGTACAACCGGGAGATGACCCCCAAACATCACAATTAGGAAGAAGCTTAATAAAAGCCAAATCTTTTATATGCATCTTGATTCTTCATCTTCTTAGTGATTGTACTACCAATCAAGAGATGTACAAACAATATATGAACCATAATGGTATTCTCTTCAATATGTAGAGTTAGCTTTAGACCCGACCATTTGTATCAATTGGACGACCTAGCTCGTTTGAGCTTTCACCTCACTTATTGCTGGGCATCCGATTGGTGCAAATGGTCAGCTCGAAAGCTAACAACAATGTTATTTTTATACTCCCTTCAATGCAATCACATTTTTAAATGAACCATCTAGTATTCCTTTCAAAATGTAAATATACATTTTTTTTGTAAACAATCCCTTAATTGCAATCACATTTATGATGTTGATGCAAGGAAGCTTGGAATTTGATTTTTTTTTATTCAAGAATTATTTCTATATGTCAAAGTTGTTGGCTGAGCATCTTGGAATTTGATATTGTGTATAACGTTTTTACCTATTCAAAACACATTTGACTTATAAGTTTAGAATTTACATGCAAACTTTGACACTTCTGAGAAATTAAAACCAATTTTGATATTCATTGAATTTATTTACTTGTCACAATTACTATACTTGCTACTTAAGTTGATAATGGCATTGCTTTTCCTAAATTTACTTACCCATCATAATTACTAATACATGTTGGTTAAGTTGGTAATTGCGTTGGGTTATAGTTGGACGATGATTAATTAAAACAGTTAAATTTCATTACAAGTCTACATCACAACTACCACATGCTTTCACGGAGACCTGTCACCTATGTCGCTGTAATTTTTTTTTAAGTTTAATGATATATTTGACAGTTGGGTAGAATTTGGCATATCAAATGTGATGGTCCTGATGGGCATGGAAATTGTTAAACCGTAAAATTGATGTTAAACGATTTGGGTAACCCGTTATAAATTTTCATAAATGCAATTTGGGTAACCCGACATAAATTTTTGTAGGTGCTTGCATGCTTTGTTTAACACTTCGCCTAATACCTAGGTTCCGAACACAGCCTAAAACCCGACTTTCGAGAAGTCACTTCTTCTAGCTAAATAGCATTCTCATTTTTCTTGAAGGTAGCTTTGAAGATGATCATAAGAGACATTAGCTTAGAAAGCACATGATTTTATTGAAGGTAGCTTTGAAGATAGTCATAAGGAACATTAGCTTTCTTACACATATTCTCTAGAATTTTTGGTCTTGGAATAAGACCTAAAATTGTGAAATATATCATATAATAAAATGGTTAACTACCCCAAGCCTAATAAAAGTAAAAGTTAAAAAAAAAACAAAAACATGGTTTTCCCTACGAATTATAAAAATCAAATCAACATTTTTAATCAATAATTGTTACCGTTAATACCAGTCTAACAACTCAATTACATAGATTTTACCATTTAAAAAATTAGAATGAGTGATGAGCAAAGGTGATTCTTAGAAACTCAAATTACGTGCTGATGTTTTGCTTTCTTGACCGCTCAAGTTAGCTGCCCTAGGCCGGTGCTTTTCTTTGTTTCTTGGCCCCTCATGTCACCTGTGGTTGCTTTTCAGACGTCCGAATTTTCTCGCGTGTTTTTGCGAAGTGAATAATTTTGTGATCGAAAGAGTGGAGTAGGCTTCAGTTATACTGTTAAGGACTATCTGTACCCTTTTATCTTCCTTTGATTATACTTATCCTCCAAATTCCAAAAAAGTATGTCAGAATCTCTCTTTGTTTGTTAGTTAGTTAGGAGGAGTGTGTGCGAAGGGGTTAATTCTCGGCAAGTATACACGTGACATTTTAATAACGAAGTTTTATTATTATTATTATTATTGATAATTGTAGTTGCAAATAACACTTTAATGAGTTTCCCTTTGAAAAAGCGATTCGGTGTTTTAAGTTACAATAAAGTTTTCACATTAAAATGGAATTTAAATTTAAGTAGCACATTTTCCAAGGTTTTATTCTTTGTATCAATTAGTTTAATGTTTTTATTAGCTTATATATCCTTATTGGACAAGGAATGAAAGTTTATCCAAATCCATAAATGGTTTTATCACTTTAATCCGCACTAAATAGAGAGCTAAGTACTTTCTATAAAGATCTTTCAATAAAAGTTTTATTCTGTGCATGAATTAGTATAACGTCTTTATTAACTTGTATATGTTCCTTAATTACTTAAGGAAAGCAACTTAATCCAAATACATCAATGGCTTTATCACTTTAAACCGTTGTTAGTAGATGACTAAGCACTTTTTATAAAGATATTCTGATTTTAGTAATTGGATTATGAAAGTTTTCTTCCACTTCTTTTGTGAATTGAACGTTTCTCAATATTATTATATTCTAATTTGAATTTTTTTTCTATAATTATGTTGATAGACACTTTTATTTGAGATTTGGGGTGGACTATAGTAGATGGTTTTTTAATCGACAAACGAGGATGAGACAAATGTACTGTCGAGATTGATTCTATGGTAGTTGTTCAAAATTTGAAATAAACAATTATAAAAAAAGAATATAAAAAATAACTGGTAGCTAGACGATGAATGGATAACTGGTAGCAATGCATGGATAACTCATCGCTGATGAATAGATAACCAACAATTCATGGAATATAACTAGAAGAATGTGAGATAAAAAGAAAAGGTATAAAAAAAACTCATTGTTGATAAATGGATAACATGAAGAATCTAGCTAGGCATAGATAACACTGATAACATGTAGCTAGGCATGGATAACTCACATTTGAACTAGTTTAACTCAAGAATATGAAGAATAAAAAAATATTTCCAAATGGTCTTCCATTCCATAACTATCTCTCAACCATTTGATCCCTATCGACGTGATCCAACCATAAACTATGCGGTTGTGCTAGTAACTATTATATGTTCAAACCACGGAAACGTCCAATGGAACCGAGTTGGACATATAGCGGTATGAATATAGCGCAACATTTTTTAAAAGTAATTTATGAATAGCGGTAGTGGTATAAGCATTTTTTTAAGATAGTTTAATGAATAGTTATTGAAGGATCTATTTAACATTTATGTGTTTCTTCTTCATTCATATAGGATTAGTGATATTTTTAATGTCAATCAAAAGGTGCTTTTGAAGGGCTAATTGTTAATGATCATATGGTGGGAGAAAAGGTTTATGGTCATATGGTTGGAAAAAAATTGATTTTGAAGGGCTAATCGTACTAATCGTTAATGGTTATATGGTGTGAGAAAAGACGGTTTTGAAGGGCTAATCATTAGTAGTCATATGGTGGGAGGATGTGACAAATGAGGTTGTGAGATACTTGCTCATAATCAAATCAACCCTACATTTACAACAATGAGGATCTGCAATGGAGGTTTCTGAGTACTCCAATAAATATATCGATGGCTAGCCAAAATGGGATTGTGGCAAGGACGAGCAAGCTCATGTGTAAAGAGAATATCTTAAGGATTCGTAGGAATCTCCCAAGAATTGTTGAATTAACAGGTAATTGAAGGTCATCATTACGTTTGATGACATCTTTGTAGGTCACTTATATAACTCAATAAGAGTTCGAAAACCATTGCGTCAAATACTATAAAAAATCTACATTGCATAGAAGCAACATCACGTCAACAATTTTCCAGTAGGGATGCTCATTGTTTACTAAAAGGTGGATTCTACATCATCCATGTGCATAGATTAGAATATGTTGTTGTTGAGAGAGATGTAAACTATATATATATATATATATATATATATATATATATATATATAAAATACACAACTTTGAATGAAATATATGAAGCACTTCATTGGTTGAAAGAGATTAATAAAAAAGGAATGAACAAGCTTTATGACAAAGTGAGGGGTTGTCTAAGAAAATTTATGTACAAAGAAAAGTTAATACACTGGATTGTATCTTCATTTTCTTTTTCCTTACACCATTTGTCACTCCTTGTATTTTCAAATATTTGAGGGTAAGACAAAAGATATTAAGAAGTCATGGAAATAATATCTAATTTGTTTAAATAATGCAATGCAAGTTATAATTAGAATTTTCTCCAATAATGTTTTGCATTTGCTTTTTCCTATAGGGAAAGGTTTTCAATTAACATCCTAGACGAAGAAGATGAAGATTAATATTTTAATATACAATCGGCATGAGTCAAAGGAAACTCGATGGGATACCCTTAACTATTGAGTGCTTGAACTTGATACAAGAAATCTCGAGGTTGATTCTTTGTGCAAGTTTCCTTTGTTGTGTTCCTTACTCAATATCCCTGCCAAACTAAGTGTCGTAACCAACATAGGTAAATTTGCATTGGGTGTCATCTACAAATACAAGATAGTGTCTAGAAATTCCTCTTAAATTATTCCTTATAAAAAACACCATTTATAAGTATTGGAAACCATCTTACCAAATTTATAATAAGGCACTCCTATAATAGTTTATCTACATTGGTAATTCCCTTATATTATCTATTGAAATATCCATTAATGCAATATTTATTATCTCTCTTCCATGATGAGTTATAAGTATTGACCATATTAATGCTAGCGAGATTGCATTTTGTGACTTCTAAGAATTAATTCCTTTATGACATTAAATGTTTCTTCATTAATGTTAATGTATTGTATTTTATCCCACCTATAAATGTAGTGTAGAAATATTGCATTTTTCTAACCAATAGTTTCATCTAAGTATTCATATATGTGTCCAAATGAAATGAATTATCTTGATGTGCATATATATTTTTAGATTTTTTATTTACTAGCAATTTCCCCAAGAAGGTGCGATGATATGCCGATGGGTTGATGTTGGAGGGCGAAATGGATGAAAAAGAGAAACTAAAATGAAATAGGTATTTTGTAAAGAAGGAATAATTATGTTTTGAAATGAAGGAAGAATTATGCAAAGTTGTGAAAAAGATGTGTTAGTATGACAAGGGATGTATGTATAGCTAAGTCATTGTCTCAATGGACATGCAAATAAGGTGCATAGTATTTTGAATACAATCCATGCCCAACAATTTCATAATAGGTAGCTAATATAAGTTACAAATAATCTTGTTCAAGATCATTAGTTAAAAAAATGGAAGCACCTTAAATGAAGGATTCCTCACTCTTTAAATATAAATTAGAATATAAATTATAAGGTTCCAACTTAACTCCATTTGCTCAACAACAAAGAACAATTTCCAAATTTGGTATTGATTACATATTATTTTCAAAATTGCATAGTTTCTACCTACAAAACTTGTGTTAATACACGAATTATTATATGTATCAAACCTCAAGAGATTTATTGCCAAGAAGACTTTATCTAGGGCTTGAAGGAGGAAAAACCCATCCAAAGGGAAGAAGGCACACTAATCGTGGGTGGATGACTTAGCAAGTGGTAGAAGTAAATGTCATTGAGCATGATTGTGTTGGCATGGACAAAACACTTGCGCAAAATAGTGTGAGGTAGATCCCCCCTACCATATGTTTTGTCCTTCTAAACACACAACCAATGGTGATTTAACTCCTGGATCCGATCTGGAGTGTAGGAAGTGACAACATGATGTCTTCCCTCTCTCTTACTCATGTGAAAACTTGTCTCTGCTGCTCAGAGACTTACACAAGGGTTTGTCACCAGGCCCTTTCACTAGTGTCCCCAACTCCACCAAAACTCGTCTCTTCCCCTTTGATATGAAGTTGCAACTTCGAGTTGGACCAAATATTCTGCCCCTTTAGTGGATCCACTAAATAGTACACCTCCTCCAAATCATCTTCACCAACTATCACCGCCTCCTATCTCTTCCGACCCGCCCATCTTCCAAGCTTATTAAGGAAATATACCTCTCTAACATTTACATTAGTACTTCTATAATAAATAATAATATTATTTTTAACTCATCAAAACTATATTGATGGAGAAAAGCTTTATTTAAAGCTTTTCTAATGTATAAATTATTTTCAATCAAAATAATTTTATAATGCATAAAGCTTCTCTTAAAATATTATAAATCTAAATTATTTTCAATGAACCTTAATAACCATCCATCCTTCTTATAAATATTAATAAGATATGTTGAAAGAAAAAAAAATGGGAAGTAAAGTAGGTGTGATGAAGCGAAAAAAGAGAATATTGAAACAAGTACTAGAGGAGCTTGCTATGTGGTTTTGTTTGAGTGGTCTACAGGTGGTTCAATCAAGGTTTTTATAAAGTATGATGTTAACATCTTTTGTTGATGGATTCCAATATTCAAAATGGATTTCAAGTTCACAACATATATGTTGCACAATTCAAAGCTAATGAGAAACACGAAATACAATGTAATACAAACCTTCAATATGGGAGAGTCGGTTGAGTACACTCACTATGAAAAGTGTACGTTTAATTCATTCCTCGCGTCAAAGATCATATTTCCAGCCACAATTCCCTTAACGTTCTCTCTAATTGGCCACCCACTCTACGACCCGATACTATCATTCTCACGTTCATGCACTATGTGGCTTAGGTTCTATTCTCTATTGCTAACAATCAACCAATTTGAGTATTAACCAAATTAACCAAATTAGCATTGAGAATAGAAAATTGTAGACCCTTTATGACAAATATATGGAAATAAGAGAGTATAGAGGACATGAAAGATAAGAATTATTTACCCATTATGCAACTATTTCTATTTGGATGCTTAAGAACCAAGTATTATTTTAGCAAGTGATTCCCATAAAGCATTACATGGATCAGATGTTGAAATATTGTAACTTCAAAGAATATTCTATATGTATATTTTTGTGGTCCTCGATGGTCCTACCGGGAGAAATACTTGTATTACATTGTACCTCGATGCTCCTAATCAGAAGATCTAATAAGAGTCATGAGGTAGTCCCCTCTAATTGTAAAGGTGGGTCATGAGCACCCTAGTGTGGTTACGTGAGCCTACATGTGTAACTCGAGCCTACATGATTTAACTCGAGCCTACATGTCAAAGGATTTAACTTAAGTGAACGGATGAATATAAATAGAGGTGTAGTGCTCCTCATTTGACACACTCTCACTTGTGTAGCGCATTAGTGGAGAAGAGAAGTAGCTGGAGAAGGAGGAGGATCAGGCTTTGATCTCCTTGCTGGTTTTATCTTTTATCTTTTTGGGGCATCTATATTGAGGAAGCTTTTGCTGGGTTTTTCCCTTTAGGGTTTTCCCAGGATAAATCTTTGTGTTCCTTTTTATGGTTGTGCTTGTCTATCTTTCAGTGATCCTGTTTATATGCTTTTGTCATGAAAATGAAATGAAATACTGATGTCTTAGCTAAGCATATGAAAATTTAACATGGTATCAGAGCTAACCTGAGAAGAAGACATTGTGCAGCTTCAAAAGCTATGGCTTCTTACTTTTTGGGTCTCTCTCCACAATCCATCAACAAAGGTATGCTAGGATGACTCTCCATTGAAGGGCGCATCTTTCTATCGAAGCGGAATTCGATTCCGAGCATTTTCAGTTTTCGATGTGGAAATTAGGGCTTTCTACAGAAGAGGAATTTTTGAGTGAGACCAGCATAGGATTTTTCTCCTCATCAAAACCGAAGTTTAGATACCTGGATCAAAAAAATTGGTTGGGTGAAACTCTGGGAAAGTCAAACCCTAGTTTGACCCCGAGCTAGAAAAACCCTAAATACTAAAACTGCTACGTTTTGGTACATTCGCTATATTATGATATTGGAGACGGATCAGGAGCTGAAAATTGCAAGGGTCGAAGATAAAATCCTAATGAACACTGTGTCCAAAATTCATCCTTCTATTCGTTGTATTCCACGAGATATGTTCTCTCCAAGTTAGGGTTCCAGCCTCTTCCAGAATTCATCCCTAAACAGGACACCTGGGGAGAATTGCAATATCTTGGGATACCGAGGTCCAAATGGAATTCCTGAAGATTTTCCAGAAAGGAAACAGACTGAAATTTCGGTGGTCCAAATATTAGACTCAGAAGATGAACCAGTGACACGTGGCATTCCGTACAACTTCGATGTTCTGAACAGTCCTGTAACAGGTCACCTTGGGAAAAGGATCATAAATCCAAAATGGTGAAACCAATTCTGATGAAAACTATGATGTTGGATCAGGGACATGCGAGGTTACCTTCGTACAAAATTTCAGACACATAGGAGCATAAATTTCAGAGATATCACAGAAACAGTAACAGGAATTTCTGTTGAAGAAATTGATAATTAGGGCTTCCTGTTCCGGGAGCTTCTCTCCACTGTTTTCAGAAATGGAGTACATTGGACAGCTCCATTTGAAGAGATCTATCTTTCTAGCTAATCAGATCTAAAATATTCCAATTTTTTGAAATTAGGGTTTCTGTGACAAACCCTAGATCAGCGAGCTCCGGAACCAGGACGGACACCTCAAATCGATAAGCTCTAATCCTTTGCTATGTTCATTTGAGGTTCTCATTTCAAAGTGATCTATGACATCAGCTTGATGATAATCTTTGTGAAGTTGACAACTTCCAAGCCTAGAAGTATATGATCTCTCTAAAGAAAATGGATTGGACACCTACATGAGCATAGAGGTTCCAGTTTCAGAGGGAGATGAGGCTAGAAGCCTTTCTCAAGAAGAACTTGGTCAAATCCTAGAAGATCATTGATGATTCAGTTTCGAATCAACTTGTACTACAAGTGTCTTCCCTAAAGACATCGATGATGTTTGATTCCTTGACCAAGCTATTTGAAGGGAAGAACATAGATCAGAATACGACCTTAAGAAACCAGCTGAAGAATGTGAAGATCCAGAATGCAGAGACCATGCAGTCATAAGGATCTCTCAAATCAAAGAACAACTTCAAGCGGGGAAAGAAGAAGTGAAGAATGCAGAAGTGGTGATGGCCACCTTGAATGGCCTCCCAGAATCATAGAATTCATTCATTTAAGAAATGTGTTCCAGAAGGAAGTGATTACTTTCAGCAGACTTTGGGAAGAAGAAGAAGCTCGTCTTTGAAGATCAAGCTCTCATCTTCCAAAGAAGATCCCTCAATCAATGAGGAATATGAAGATATCAACTCTTGAAGAACTTCTTATCCACCTCAGCATTTGGATAAGAAACGATGCTGAAGAAGACGATGAAGCTGAAGACTCAAGAAGGAGTATACCCATGAAACAAATAAAGATAAGTATTCAATTATCATTTAATGATATTGTTTTGTTATGCATTTGATTATATTCAGTTGATGTGTTATGCATGATAGATTGTTTTAATGACTGTATACTACTAATATGCATGTGATGGGTAAGTAGCTCATGGTGCTATACAAATCTCCATTGCTACTTATCAAACCTCTTTGCTACCATATTGGATTAGTGCACAATCTCAATAATGTCATGGTGGAGATGGAAGGCATCTAGAAAGTTTATGTGAGATATGGATGAATGTTGTATTGACTAGACAGTTGCATGATGCATAAGAATTTGTCGTTATGCATATTTTTTATGAAATAGTTCTAACCGTGCAACTGGTGTATTTGAATTGTAGGAAATATCATGTACAACCTCCTACAAGAAAAGAAGGATGAATCTGAAGCTCCCAGGGTCAGAGACACCATGACGGAATAAAGAGCTTCAGAGAGTGGTAGATCCACCTTGAAGGATGAAGACCACCATGGCTACAAGAGATAACTCAAGATGAAGAAAAGAATGCTATGAAAGAAGCTATGATCAAAGAATAATAGTTGATCATGGGGAATGATGTATACAATATGATGGAACAAGTGTACAAAGCAAGGTTCGTGATTCCCCCCAGAAAGAATAGACTATGGCATGACATACTCTATTGACCAGTATATATCAAGCATAGAACCACTTGTATAGAATGAAGAGGGAAGATGATATTCCACTTCAGGGGGAGTGACTATAGAAAATTATATCTGAGTTCGACATGGTACGACATGATGGATAGATTTGTGATGGATCGAGACCTTACCAAGAGTAAAGTGGGTTCCAACCTTCAAGGTTGAATGCAGAAGACTAGGATATGTTGATGACCTAAGAAGACAAACTCATAGAAGATGTTATGATACTAGAATGATGTTTGGGATATAGTACTCAAACCAGAAAACAAGAATGTGGTATCTTCCAAATGGATTTTCAAGATAAGATATGTTGCTGATAGAAGTAAGGTAAGAATTGTGGCTAGAGGGAATTAATTTTGAAGAGACACTTACTCCAGGAAGCAAAGTACACTTCCTTCAAAACTATCATGGTAGTTTCTTCCATGATGAAGTAAAGACAAGCCTTCCTTAATGGTATGATTAAGGAAGAGTTTTATATCGAATAGTCACGAGGATTTGAAGTTGAAGACAGATGGAATCAAGTATGCAAGTTGAAGAAGGCCCTCTATGGCATGAAGCAAGCTCCCAGAGCTTGGTATGGAAGAATAGATAGTTTCCTGATGAGCATGGGCTTTGCTAAGAGTAAAGCCGATCCTAACCTTTCCTACAAGGTTGTAGAAGATGTACTTGTCATTCTATTACTATATGTGGATGACTCTATTCTTGACACGAAATGAGAAACAGATCATGGAAAGCAAGAAGAAACTAGTAGAAGAATTCGAGATGAAAGACCTTGGGTTAATGCATTATTTCATAGGTCTGGAAGTATGGCAAAGTTTAGAAGGAATATTTCTCAACCAGGGAAAGTATGTGGTAGAGATATTGAAGAGATTCAATATGTTGGAATGCAAAGTCATGGCCACACCCATGGACTCCAACCTGAAGCTGTTAGCTGATGACTCATTAGAGTTAGTGGATGTGACTCACTACAGACAGATCATTGAGTCATTGATGTACTTAACAAATACCAGACCAGACATTTGTTTTGCTGTGAACACCTTAAGTCAATATCTTGTTCAACCAAGACGGGTTCACCTAGTAGCTGCAAAACATGTGATGAGATATCTGAAAGGGACTATAGACTTTGGTCTATACTATGATGGTAGCCATGAGTATAGATTGTATGGCTACACAGATGCAGATTGGGCTGGAAGTATCTTAAACAGGAAAAGAACATAAGGTAGATGCTTTTGTTTGAGGTCTTCTATGAGTTCATGGTTTAGCAGGAAACGGTCCAGTGTTTCTCTTAGCACGGTTGAAGCAGAATACATAGCAGATTGCTCTACTAAGTTGTGAAGCCATATGGCTTTAGAAGCTTATATCAGGTCTCTTTGACCTAAAGATGGACACTACAATGATTCTATGTGATAAACATAGTTGTGATGACAAAGAACCCTGTGTTCCGACGTAACACGTAGAAATCCGGTATTTCTACAAGATAAGATGCAGATGATGATACTGTAGATGCAGATGATGGTGATTCAGTAGTTCTATACTGAATATAGAGATGATGATGTTTTAGTATTCCCATACTGAAGATATAGATGATGATGATTTCAGTATTCCCATACTGAAGATATAGATGATATTTCAGTATTTACATACTATAGATACAGATGATGGTGATTCAGTATTTCTATACTGAAGATATAGATGATGATGCTTTCAGTATTCACATACTGGAGATACAGATGGTGATAGTTCAGTATTCACATACTGAAGATGTAGATGATGATGGTTTGGATGATGATTTACTGACGAAGCCTCTGCCTCGAGTAGAGTTCTAACACTTTCGAGACAAGCTTGGTGTGGTTCGAAAAGATCTTCCCCGAAAGGGGGAGTAGTGATGTTGCAGTAGGATTGTATCATCCCTGGGCACTTGCCCTAAAGTGATCTGGAGACCTTGGTCTTTGAGAATGAAGAGGGATTGTATCATCCCGGGACATCTGTCCATAATAGATCCGGTGACCTTGGTCCTCGAGAACGTGACGGGATTGTATCATCCCTGGGCACTTGCCCTAAAGTGATCCGGAGACCTCGGTCTTCGAGAATGAAGAGGGATTGTATCATCTCGGGACATCGGTCCATAATAGATCCGGAGACTTCGGTTTTCGAGAATGTGGCAGGATTGCATCATCCTTGGACGTAAGTCCTAAAGTGATAGGGAGTGATTATCCTGTAATTGTATCCGGTGACTTCGGTCGTCGAGAATGTGGTAGGATTGCATCATCCTTGGACTCAAGTCCTAAAGTGATAGGGAGTGATTATCCTGTAATTGTATTCGGTGACTTCGGTCATCGAGAATGTGGTAGGATTGCATCATCCTTGGACTCAAGTCCTAAAGTTATAGGGAGTGATTATCCCGTAATTGTATCCGGTGACTTCGGTCGTCGAGAATGTGGTAGGATTGCATCATCCTTGGACGTAAGTCCTAAAGTGATAGGGAGTGATTATCCCGTAATTGTATCCGGTGACTTCGGTCGTCGAGAATGTGGTAGGATTGCATCATCCTTGGACTCAAGTCCTAAAGTGATAGGGAGTGATTATCCCGTAATTGTATCAGATGACTTCGGTCGTCGAGAATGTGGTAGGATTGCATCATCCTTGGACTTAAATCCTAAAGTGATAGGGAGTGATTATCCCGTAATTGTATCCGGTGACTTTGGTCATCGAGAATGTGGTAGGATTGCATCGTCCTTGGACTTAGTCCTAAATTGATAGGGACTGATTCTCCCGTAATCAATCTGGTAACTTAGTTTGTCGAGAATGTGGTGGGATTGTATCATCCCTGGACTTTAAGTCTAAAAGTGATCCAAAGACTTTTTGTCTTTGAGTTGTGGATTGCAGGTTGTTGCTGATGATGATGATGCCGTACTGATCGAAAGATCAGAGTATGATGATGATGACATACTGATCGAAAGATTAGAGTATGATGATGATGACGTACTGATCTAAACGATCAGAGTATGATGATGACGCGCTATGATTATGATGTTTCTGATCGAAAGATCAGAGTATGATGATGATGTTTCTGATAGAAAGATCAGAATGTGATGATGATTATGATCGACAGATCAGAATATGATGATGATGATGTTGTTTCTGATCGAAAGGGCAAAGTGTTGATGATGATATTGCTGATCGAGAGATAAAAGTACTGAATATTTTGCTGCTGATCGAAAGGTCAAGGTGCTGAAGATGTTGTTGCTAATCGAAAAGTCAAAATGCTGAAAATGTTGCTGATCGAAAGGTCAAAATACTGAAGATGTTGTTGCTGATCGAAAAGTCAAAGTGCTGAAGATGTTGCTGATCGAAAGGTCAAAATGCTGAAGATGTTATTGCTAATCGAACAGTCAAAGTGTTGAAGATGTTGCTGATCGAAAGGTCCAAGTGCTAAATATGTCGTTGCTAATTGAAAGATCAAAATGCTGAAGATGTTGCTGATCAAATACTGGAGATGTTGTTGATGATTGAAGATGAAGACTACATGATGTTGAAAAGATTCTAATGATTTATAGATGTGTTACCCTGGTGATGTTGATGATGTCCCCTATCTCTACTGTTGTTGTTGTTGATGTTGCTGTAGAATACCCTTCTCATTAAGGGGGAGTGTTGAAATATTGTAACTTCGAAGAATATTCTATATGTATCTTTTTGTGGTCCCCGATGGTCCTACCGGGAGAACTACTTCTATTACATTGTACCTCGATGCTCCTAATCGAAAGATCTAATAAGAGTCATGAGGTAGTCCCCTCTAATTGTAAAGGTGGGTCATGAGCACCCCAGTGTGGTTACGTGAGACTACATGTGTAACTCGAGCCTACATGATTTAACTCGAGCCTACATGTCAAAGGAGTTAACTTAAGTGAACGGATGAATATAAATAGAGGTGTAGTGCTCCTCATTTGACACACTCTCACTTATGTAGCGCATTAGTGGAGAAGAGAAGTAGCTGGAGAAGGAGGAGGATCAGGCTTTGATCTCCTTGCTGGTTTTATCTTTTATCTTTTGGGGGCATCTATATTGAGGAAGCTTTTGCTGGGTTTTTCCAGGATTAATCTTTATGTTCCTTTTTATGGTTGTGCTTGTCTATCTTTCAGTGATCCTGTTTATATGCTTTTGTCATGAAAATCAAATGAAATACTGATGTCTTAGCTAAGCATATGAAAATTTAACATCAGACTCTTTCTTTCCACACTAAACAACACTAGAGGGAAGAAAAGGAATATCTTCCCTATGTTGTGTGGGGAAGTGAAAGAGAGTGTCATGGATTTTGATGGCTTGAATGAGATGCCTAGAATGCCTGATAATGAGAAGATTTACTAAGTATGAGAGAAAATGGGTTGGGTTGAGTGAAATAGAATTTTGTAGCTTGTTTCCTTCATCTCACTTGCCTCATAGTTTGGCTTGGGAGTGGTATTTGCACTAGATGCCTATGGTTGGACAAAAATTTATTTGTACACAACCAATTTTTTGGACTATACTTGGTCAAAATATAAGTGTCATGTTTTTCCTTGTGAATATGCAAAATAATGTTATTTTTCTGCTATGAAATTAATATAATTTCAAGTTATGTGTATGGTATGTTTAATAAGGGACATGGTAAATCAGATTCCATGAAATTTAGTAATTCATGCATGTTTAAGTTCCATTGCATTCTAATTCACATAGCGCAAGCATTTTATTTCATTATGGTACTCTCTTGAAGACTCTTTATTCGTATTATAAATATATTGGGAAGGATTGTAATTTGAATACCCTGTTTTGTGGCTATCCATCCCAAGGCTAAGGGGAGGTATGGCACAAAAATATGCAATTATTTGAAGCTTCTCCCTTATGCACATATTAATTTTCATGCTTAAAGGGAACAATCTATGTTGCAACTTGCTACTTTACCCGAGCGTCATATATTATGGAACCATTGCATTCTCCCTTGCAATTTATTCATGCACACACTTTGTTATATTCTCACCCTCCACCATTTTTCACTCATCATTAAATGCATGACCCTCTTCTAAGTAAAAAAACACATCTGCTACTTTGGCCTCCTTTGTTATCTTCCTTTTTTTCACTTCTTCGGTTTTCTTCTTTCTCTAATGCCCCTATTCTTATTTTTATGGCTTGGATATTTGTCTTCTTTATCATTCCTCTTCATACTCTTTAACTACTTTTTTATGATCGGTTGCATCCCTTTCCTTATCCTTTCTTTTCAATTTTTCGGCTTAGTTTCCCATCTCTCTTTGCCATTTTTTCTTGCATAAGCAAGGAAGACATTAGCACTACTAGTTCATAGTTGATTTCTCTATGGATTTATTTTCTCTAATACCATTTTAATGCAAAGAAAAGAGATATGGGTCGAAAGATTTATGAACTCATAAATCCAGAAACAACTCCTACACACGATGATGCAAGCAAGGCCTAATATATAGCACTCTCTCTATCTAGAACACATAACTCTATCAAAGACAAACAAACTTTACATAGGTATCCAATAATTCCTACACAACAAGTTAAAGACCACCTTGCTACATACATAAGATCCTACAAATGTGTAAAAATAACACATAAGAACATTAATTCTCTATTGTAAAAAAAAGAACTACATTGTTACATTTTTAGGGTAACACAATACTACTACACAAACTCTGCTAATGGCATGAATTTGGCCTCCTTTGTTATCTTCCTCTTTTTCACTTCTTTGGTTTTCTTCTTTCTCTAATGCCCTTATTATTCTTCTTATGGCTTGGATATTTATCTCTCTCTATCATTCCTCTTCATATTCTTGAATTACTTTTTATGTTTACTTGCATCTCTTTCCTTATCCTTTCTTGTTTCCCATATCTCTTTGTCATTTTTTCTTGCATAGCAAGCAACACATTAGTACTACTGGTTCATATTTGATTTCTCTAGGGATTTATTTTCTCTAATAACATTTTAATGCAAAAGAAAGAGAGATGGGTCGAAATATTTATGAACTCATAAATCCAGAAACAACTCCTACACATGGTGATGCAAGCAAGGCCCAATCTATAGTACTCTCTCTATCTAGAACACATAACTCTATCAAAGACAAACTATTTTTACGCAGGTATCCAGTAATTCCTACACAACAACTTAAATACCACCTTGCTACATACATAGGATCATGCCAATGTGTAAAAATAACACATTAAGAACATTAATTCTCTATTGTAAACAAAAGAACTACATTGTTACACTTTTAGGGTGACACAACACTACTACACAAACTATACTAATGGCATGTAAGGCACAAGATTGACATTCAATGAAGTTACCATGCACAACTCCTCTTTAAGTGTTTCCTTCTACAAATTCTCCTCTAAGCATATCTACATTTCTCATGAGCCTCCTTGCCTCATGATATTTGATGATTTCTATAGAGATGTGATATTAAAGAATGGAATGTACGCATGCAATGGGGTGCCACTTGGTGCTTACATTGTGGTGGTCATGTCTCCACTAGTTTACAAACTTCAATGTTTCTTGGGTTTCATTTGATGTTTGTACTTTTATATTAGGTTATAAGACAAAGATTCTAAAATAGTGACTTGGGAATTCTTTCAAACTGTGTGAGTAAATGCTTCTCATGAGTACCCAAAAAGTGACATTTAAAGCATAAGTATATAAATAAGAGATCGAAGCTATGATGATACATGTCAAGTAAAATATTATGTTATGCATTAGAAAGTGCACTTTAAAGAGAACAATTTAAAACAAAGAAAAGAACAACAAAAACAAAGAATGAAGGGACCTTTTTGGTGACTGCTTATATCTAAGAATTTGGTCCTTGCAACATTTCTGTAAAATGGACAAGAATAAAAATATGAGTGGCATATCATAGGCCAAAAATTAAAAGACAACTGGTGTCTCATAGGTTATTCTCTTTTCTTGTACCTTCTGCAATTATTCCATGATACTATCTTTTGTTTAGTTATTTATGATTTAAATAGATTTTGGTTTATAAATATCATTCTAATAATGAAGTTAGGGAAGGTTCCACACATAGTATTTAATGTGTTGTATTTTTAATACTAAATTTGAGAGTATTTCCAACCATAGTATGGGTTGTTCCATCACCAAGGATAACATTCAAAAACGTTGTAGAGAGAAAAAAATTATTTGCTTTTAATAGGAATGTCACCTTTGTTTACTTAATAAAATAAGATAATGTTCTCAACCACAAATGCACTTCATTCTATTCAAATTTAGAAACAGATTAAAATGTAAAATCCCTTGTCATATGTTTATAAAAAGTTCTTACATTCTCAATTTTGGTTGGGGTTGCATAAGACTTTTATTCTCTACATTTTATCAAATAAATCATCCAAATTCATAAAACCCTAAGTTGTTTTGTAAAATCCATGCATCATTAACTCTAGCTTGGCGATAGCTAGGCCCTCAAATAAAATTTTAGAAGATTTGTTTCTTTTATTTGATCGCTTTGCTTCTAGATTATACAAGCTTAGTGAAATTATAGAGCACCAGGAAACTAATTAAATTCTTTCTACTTTTGAAACTTATTTAATCTTGTTCTTATATCAACTTACTTTCAAGTGCCAAACATAAATAGAATAAAAAGTACTTGTTCAAATAATGCTAACAACAAACAATTTCAGTTAGTATGATGTCGACTGTGAATTTTGCAGGTAAAGTGGTCTAAACAAATGTCACACTTTCTCTTAGGCTTACTTTCAAAGTTGAAGACAATGCAGGATTTTCTATGAAAAAATATAAAAGAGAAGGCCAAGTTAAAATGGCCTAGAAGACACTCGTAATTAAACGAAATATGTCCTGAACAATTATCAATATAGAAATTGCTTGAAGTATAAGTTTTTTCGAGGATCATTGTTGAATGCCACAAATATTTAGCTATTAATGCTAGCAAACAAAAATCCTTTGCCTTCAAAGAATTCCATATTTCTCTTCACACTCTATACCCACTCAAGAGAAACGTAGATGAATTTGGATGCTTGACCATAAACACCAACCCAAATATATAAACTTAAAGTGCACTTAAAAATTAGGAAACTAAAAGATGCAGTAAAAATCTAGGAAGGATTGCAAGCTAACAACATGCTATGATACAATCTGTGTGCACACTAAGATGTTTTGATATTGAACTACATATTGACAGTAACAAAATTAAATTAGTTCTATTTTGGATCTACAATGTATCAAAATTTGGTAGGAACTATTGCAAACAAGGAAAAACCACTGAGAATAATTCAGCTCTGCAAGCAAAACATTAAAAATAATGCACATCTTCACAATACGAAACAAAATAATGTGTTTGCATATTTGACATCCCTCATAAAAGATCCTCTCCACGTGCTTTCACCATAACAAAAATACACCACTAGCGCAATTTCCCTAGATAGCATAGCCCAACAATTAATGGCCACGGGCTAAAAATATTCCTGGATGCTAAAGATCGACAATCGAAGGGAACATAGGTTAAAAAATAACCAGCTATTTCTTCTTCTAATGAGAGGACCATTACGGTAAGTACAAGTGGAGTGCCACTAATTACTAGGTCTATACAAATTTGATTAGGATTAAGATGAATATAAATAGGAACCAAATGTTGGCATTGGTTTGATTTGCCCCCAACAACTTCCCCCCATGTAAATTTTGTAAATATTTAGCTTTCGATTTGCTTTTATTTTATCTTGCTTAATTCAGTTAGTCATTTGATGATCTATTTTGAATCCTTGACTTTATGCATCACCTTTTCTTTGACTTGGTTTTCATTGAAGATGACTTGGTGATTTTTTGCTTTCCCATGTTTTGTCATTGATCTTATCATAAGTGGATTCTTTTACTATTTTTTCCTGTGATAATGACTTTGTGATGTAATTAGAAGTTAGTCAAAATTCATTACCATTTCATTACATCATTTAACTAACTGTTTTGTCGACAATTGATCATTTTGTCGTTTAAATTTTCTTATTTTTGGTGCCTAAATGACACTTGCACACTCTCAGTTTCCCTTAGTCGAGTTGATTGTATGCCTCAATTTGAAAGAATTAGATTATCTTGAGTTTTTTACGGTGTAAAACCCTAGTTTTGACCATGTTTGCATTAAAAATGTATATGATGTAAATATTGTAATTAATCATGGTGTGGAGCTAAAGGAAAAAACACCACCACTGATTTATCGTTTTATGTTTCGACGATTGAAATCGATGTCGATGGTATTTTGTGCTAGCCAAGAACATTATAATTTTGGACATCAAGTAAATACACAATTTAATTAAAATACCCATAACCAGCTATGTCAATGCAACATTAAAGAGATGGGGGTATGATTTCCTAAGGATAAGCAGGGGGGAATATTCAAAGCTTTGAGCCAATAGGGAAAACCCATCAAGATGTCAAAAACCTTTCTTGCCTTATTCACCCGATCATTTATTACTGCTAGAAATTGGTTGAGGAAGTTATTTCCTTGGAATGGGAAAGTTATGGAGGTCAAAATTCGAATTGGGCAGAGCTCCCATTTTTGGAAAAACATGTTTTGACTTATGAGCCAAATAAATGCCCAAAATTGCTGCCCATTCCCTCATGCATTCACGTCCCTCTCTTCCTCACATTTTTGGGAGCTCTTGGATGTTTTTCTCATTCATCCTCCATTCACATTGGGCTCTCACGCAGCTGAACCTTCCTATGTTTTATGTTCACGTGCTCAGTTCTTTTCCTCATTTTCCATGCCCAGGAAATCCGTTTTTGTGTTGCTGAGTGAAAGGCCAGCAAGGATTCACGATTTTTGGGTTCATAACAGTTGTTTTTGCTCATGAAATGCCCATAATCGTTGTGGAGTTTGAATTGCTCACCCGGGGGTCGATTTCTCCATTTTATCAATACGTTTTTGGTTTAAAAATGATTTTAATCAAACCCAGAACTTGAACTTTGTTGTGTGTGAATCCTTTGTTTTGGTCTGAACTGGTTTGGAGTGGAAGAGGGAAGAATTAGCTTGATAAACCTAGTGTATAAAGGAACCACGCATAGAGATCAAGAGGGGATGGTTATTCTTTCTTGCACACCCTAAAGAGCACTGAAAGGGAATGCATAGCTTGAGGGACTGTGTAGTAGAGAAGGGGATGTTTCCTTGTGTTGGGTGTGTAGGTGATGCAAAAACCAAGCCAGATATGGTGTAGGTGTCCATAGCTCTATGATTGAGCTCAATAGCTTAGAAATTCAACCTTCCACCTCCTTATCAGCCTAATAAACCCAAACGTAGTTTTGTCTTGGTTGAATTTTGATGTGTCTTTGGCTATGTGTGAACCTGTTGTAGTTCCCTTATTCTTTGTGGGAATCATTCCTAGCTTGGGGGTGGCAGTGCTATTGAGAGATTGATGAGCACACTGGCCTATGGTTGGGTGGAACGTTGTAGCGAAACAGCTGGTTGCGAGACAAGCTTCTTCTCAAGATAAGTCTCTCTTGTGCTTAAGCTTCGCAACTGTAATGGTTTAATGAATGATGATGAATATGTTGAATTAAAATGAATGAAAATTCCTTTCGTTGTATAATGCATCTATGTATGCCAGTTCATGCATTTTTATTATTCATGTCATGGGGATTAGATCCCCATTCAAATGATAGCACCAACGGTGTTGTAGTCACATCCTCTCGGATGGGAGGGGACATGATAGTGTGGTATCAGAGAAGTGTTGCAGCATTAGGCCTCAATGGTCCATGAAGAACAACTAACAGAGGAAGAATCAACCTCTGTGGTTAGCAGAAGAAAAGAAGCAGACATAAAAGTTTTAGAAATTTTTCTAAGTGTTAAATGTTGTCTGTGTTGACTGAGTTAGTCGAGTTCAGCCGACACATGTCGGATGATTTAGCTAAATCTAGCCAACGAAGGTTGCAGCGACCATTTCGGCTACGTTGACCGAGTGGAGAAGACGAGGAGAAAGAGAAAAAAATTCCCAAAATATTTCTAAGTGTGGAAATTTCTTGTCAGCTCAGTTAGCTGAAGTTGAGCCGATGCATTTCGGTGTGAAAGGGAGATATGAGCTGATACATGTTGGTGTGAAAGGGTTGAGTTGAGCCGACGGGAAGACATTTTTTTTTCCCGAAAATCGGCAAAAATCGGTGAATTTTGTTGCTACGTTAGTTGAGTCTCGTCGACACACATCGGAAAAATTTGGAAGTTTCCATCGATACGTGTCGGGTAGAAAGTCAAGTTTTAGCCGATACATGTCGGGTGGAAGTTGATTTTTTTCCGATCAAAAGAGATTTTGAAATTCTTGTGACAGGGCAGAAGGTTTGGCAATTTTTTGCTGATCGCGAGAAATTTTGAAATTCTTCTGACACGACGGAAGGTTCAACAAGTTTTTGCCAATCAGAAGAAGTTTTGAAATTTTTCTGACAAAACGGAAGGTTTGGCAAGTTTTTTCCGATGGAAAGAAATTTTGAAAATCTTCCAACATAGTGGAAGGTTCGGCAAGTTTTTGCCGATCGAAAGAAGTTTTGAATTTTTTCTGACACGTCGAAAGGAGAAGGGTGAGATGAGTCAACATGTTGAAATTTTTTTGTGAGTTCGCAGATCAGAGGAAAACATAAAAATTTGCTGAAATGGAGATTTTTGACAGGTTTTCAGTGGGATATACAGGTGCCAGAGAAGTGAAAAATGACAGTGAGGTTATGCGCCAGATTGCGCAAAAATGAAAGATTGACCCCTGTCGTCCCCCCGAGACAATCGTTGTTTGTGAAAATAAAAGTTTGTGTATGATTTTTTATATGCAGGTAAGTGATGTATAAATTCCTGTGAATGTTAGGCAGCTAACAATTGTGTTTATTAACTCATTTTGTAGAATCATAGTCAACTTCAAAGGAAGCATTCCAGATAGTGCAGTGCGGTAAAGTTGGCTTGGCTGAGCCATGAGAACCAACGACATGTATGACGATGCACAAAACCCTAATGAGTACGAAGAAGATGTTATGGGGGAAAACATCCGTGTGGGAAATGTTGATACATAGTCTAATGGGAGAAGATTTCAAGATACTCCCCCAGATTTTGTGGCCACCATGAGAATCCTAAGGGTGGAGATGAAAAGTTACAAGGAAGATAATGAAAGATTAATTAAGGCTCAGGAGGAGCAGACTCAGCTGAATGCAACCATGCTGCAAAGTTTGACAGACATCCATAGGCGGATGAACTCTAGGGACCAGACATTAAGATAAGAAGGTAGTAAAAGCACTGCAAGAAGAATAAAGAGATCTCCTAGTGGGTCATTTGACTCTGAAGGATCCACTAGCGGTTCAAGTTCTTCTTCTCACAAGAATAAGAAAAAGAGGCACTACCAGAACCACTCGCATGACGAATTTAAGAAGCAAAGGTCGCCTACCTTGAATGGTGAGATAAAGAATGGGCAGAAAGCTGAATCTTGGCCTCTTGGAATGAGAAAGTATTTCCAAGACCAAGACTACTTTGTAAAAATCAAGGCTAGGGTATCCATCTTTAATTTGACTGGAAGATCATCCATATGGTGGGAGCACTTCAAGAAAGTGAAAAAGGTTAATGAAAGGAAGATTGTGTGGAAACAGTTCCAAAAGTATTCCAAGCAGAAGTACCTCTCTGACATGTACTATGATGATAATATCAAATAGTTCCATGCACTAATATTGGGATAACATATCATGGAAGAGTATGCAAACACATTCTTGGAGTTGTTGAGGTATGTCAGGTACATCGAAGATGAAAAAGTGAAAATCCAGCGTTTCCTAAGTGGATTATCTCAGTATTACAAAGAAAAAATTGAGTTTTATGAACCTAGAACTCTAGAAGAAGTAATAAGGAAAGCTAAGTATTTCTATGAGCAAAGCAAAGTCAAACCTGATTATCATAAGGCCTGAAAGGACAAGAAGAATGACATTTTTGACCAAAGAAAGAAAGGTTTCAAACCTTCTAACTTCAAGAATCAGCAGAAGCAACCATCCCAAGCTGAGAAGCAACCAACTAGAGTGGTGGGAGAAAATCCAAGAGATCCACAACATAACAGAGAACCTATCCAATGCTGGAAATGTGGAGGACCCCACATGCACAAAAACTATCCACTTGAGGATGGGAATGCAAGGCCAACTTACAACATTCAAGAAGCATAAACAGTGGGTTAAGTAGCAAGGGTTTTCCCTAGGATTTATGCAGCACTAGAGGACTGCCAGGGAGATCACCAGTCGACTGTGGTTGAAGTTGCAGGTAAGATTGATGAGCAATCTGTTTCTATTTTGATTGAACCTGTATCTACTCACAGTTACATTACTCCTAGGGTAGTTTATATTTGTGATTTTAAGAAGTTAAAGCATAGTAAATCATGGTTAGTTCATCTAGCCACTGGAACTAAGAGAAAGGTTAGTGAAGTGGTAGATAAATGTTCGTTGGTCATGAATGGATTGGTCAATTATGTAGATATGAATGTTCTACAACTTGGTTCTTATGACATTCTGATTGGAATGGATTGGTTAGAAGCTCACAGGGTAAAGCTTGACTATTACAATAAGAATTTTGAATGCATGGATGAAGAAGGGAACCCAAGAATTGTAAGAGGCATTCCAAAGGTGATTTCTGTTAGGTAGATTTCAGCAATACAGTTGAAGAAGTTCCGTAAGAAAGGTTTCCATTTGTATGCATCCCATGTTTTGAAGGCAACATAGAATGATACTCCTAGGTTGGAAGACTAGCAGGTGTCGCAGGGATTTAGGGATGTTTTTCCTGATGAAATTCCATGGCTTCCTCCAAAGAGATACATTGATTTCACAATTGAAATTGTGCCAGGAGCAGCACCAGTGTCCAATACACCCTACAGAATGAGTACACTAGAAATTCTAGAGTTGAAGATGCAACTGCAAGAGTTGTTGGATAAGAAGTACATCAGGCCAAGTGTGTCTCCTTGGGGAGCACAATTTTGCTTGTGAAAAAGAAAGTTGGTACACTCAGGTTGTGTATTGATTACAGATAGCTGAACAAAGTCACTATGAAGAAAAAAAACCCGTTTCCTAGGATTGATGACCTCTTTGATCAATTGATAGGAGAAAAGGTATTTTTGAAGATCGAATTGAGGTCTGGTTACCATCAGGTGAGAATCAAGAATGAAGACATTCAAAAGACAACCTTCAAAACAAGATATGGATATTATGAGTTTGTAGTGGTACCATTTGGTCTCACAAATGCACCAACTACATTTATGTGCCTTGTGAATAGTGTCTTCAGCAGGTATATTTTGGACAAGTTTATTCTTGTTTTCCTTGATGACATTCTTATTTATTCTAAGAATGAGGAAGAGGATGAAGAACATCTGAGATTGACATTGC
The DNA here is from genome assembly GCA_001517045.1 of Pseudotsuga menziesii. NCBI lineage: Eukaryota > Viridiplantae > Streptophyta > Pinopsida > Pinales > Pinaceae > Pseudotsuga > Pseudotsuga menziesii. Next base: position 72,632 of record LPNX010607744.1, read on the forward strand.
AATTTCTCAGGGAGCATAAGATGTATGCAAAGTTGAGCAAGTGTGAATTCTATAAAGATAGGATTCATTATTTGGGTCACATTATCTCAGATAAGGGGATATCCGTAGACCCTATGAAGATTGAGGCCATTATGAATTGGCCTACTCCAAGAAATTTGACATATGCAAGATCTTTTATGGGACTTGCAGGATACTATAGGAGATTCATTGAAGGATTCTCCAAGGTTACACATCCAGTCACTTCTTTGCAAAATAAGGGAATAAAGTTTGAATGGACACCGAGATGTGAAGAAAGCTTCCAACAGTTGAAGAATATTCTCACAAGTGCACTAGCCTTGAAGATTGCAGACCCAGAAAAAGATTTTGTGGTGTGTACTGATGCCTGCGGTCAAGGGCTTGGAGGAGTCCTTATGCAAGACAACCACATGATATGTTATGAGTCAAGAAAGCTGAAGGAGCATGAGAAGAAATATGCCACTCATGATCTAGAACTTACAGCCATAGTACATGCTCTCATGATGTGGGGACATTACTTGATGGGCAGAAGGTTTGAGCTGAGGACAGACCATTCTGGTCTGAAGTATTTATTTGATCAGCCCACATTAAATGCTAGGCAAGCTGGATGGCTGGAGCTTTTATGTGAGTTTGATTTTGAAATCAAACACATAAAAGGAAAAGAGAATAAAGTAGCTGATGCACTCAGTAGGAAGGTGTAGGAAATGCATGTGGCATCTCTTAGTATTTTCCAATCAGATTTGAGGCAGCAGATTGTTAATCATGTTGCTAAAGATGAATTGTATGCACAGGTCAAGGACAAGCTGCAACAACAAAGCCTTGAAAAGAAGTATGCAGGATATCAATTGGAAGAAGATGGCCTTCTTACCTATAACAACAAAATCTATATCCCAAATGTAGCAGATTTGAGGAGAGTTGTTATGGATAAAATCCATCAAGCTCCATATTCTAGTCACCCAGGATATCCGAAGACAATTGCTACAACCAGAAAGCAATATTTTTGGCCAGGAATGAAAAAGGACATGGCTGAATATATTTCAAGGTGCATGAAATGTCAGCAGGTGAAGGTTGAGCATCAATACTTAGCAGGTTTGTTGCACCCTTTGGAAGTTCCAAAATGGAAATGGGAAGTTATTTCCATGGATTTTATTACAAGATTTCCAATGACTTGGAGACAATATGATTCCATCATGGTTGTGGTGGAAAAGTTGACAAAGGAAGCACATTTGATACCGGTTAAGTCCACACATAAGTGTTGATCCTAGATTTGTTATCATTTTTGGCAGTTAAATTATTCATTTAAACACATATATTATTATATTTTGTATATTATATGACACGCAGATCATTATTCAACCTCATATTTTATAATCTTTTTGGGATAAATTAATAAACAGAACGCATTAAGCCTGCCTTTCACACAGCATGTCCAGCTTGATGTCTAGCTTGTCATCCAGTCCGTTGTGTGAAACTCACTGGTGGTTTTCCAGATGTTGAGACGGGTTGCTGTAGATTGAAGTCCTGAAGTGCGCCAACAGACAAGCACTCCGTTAGCCCTAGATCGACGCCCAACCTCTCCAGCTCACGGCCCAGCCTCTCGTTCAACTCTCCGTCTAGATCACCCATAAGATTGCGCGCTGCTGAGAATTAATTCCGAGCATTTAAAATGTGAAACAGCTGCAAATGAACTGTTATCCATGCGTCTAGGTGATGAAGCTATGTTCTAGATGTTTTCAGCTTGCATTCTCCTTTGCTCGCCACCACATCAACCATCCATGCACTGGATTGATGCATTCAACCCACGCTCTAGAAGATTCACCACTATGCTCTCCTATGTTCTCCATCAGTCACCTGCTGCGCTCAGGAAGGAACCTGTGCGCCACCTCTGCAGATCGTTCACGCTGAAGAGATGTCCATGCACCACTTCTGAAGACCATTCATGCTAAAAAAGGGAGATTCATATGAGTTGGCATGTGATCAGTTAAACGCCTTTAAGATCGACTAAATTTAGAGAGTAGTCGACCACTAAAGGGTCGACTTGCTCATCCCTGTAAATCATTATATATAGTAGCCTCTGTGAGAGAGCCGGAGTTAGCTAGAAAAATCAGTCAGTTAGCAGAGTTAGGAGAAGAGTTCCTGCTGTGATTTACTCTTAAACATTTGTATTTTTGGTCCACCGTCTGAATAAAGAGCTGTATGCATTGTTGTTGAAGATTGTGTTTGAGTAGAAGTTAGCCAGGCATCACCCCTGATTGCTGAGAGGGCCCCTCATCAACCAAAGATTTCTTTTCTTGTTTATTTCTTTCATTTTTTGTTGTAGCTAGTTTAATTCACAGTCTGTTTTATTTCTGTAATGCAATTTGATTTATGAATTAGATAGTTAACTGCACACATAGTTTGTTTCCAGCTTTGATTTCAGTCATTTCATTTTCAGTCTATTGTTCAGTTTATTTGCAAGTTAGATAAAATAGATTGATGTTTATCAAATTGAGTATATTTAATTCTATCTATTTCATTTATGTTTTAATTATCAGTTTATGCAATTTACATTTCAGTTTATTAATATGCAATGGTTTCTTTATGCTTATGTTTATGAATTTGCTTAAGTTTATTTTGCTGTTAGATTTGCTTAGTAAGTAGGTTTGTTTATTGCTTTATGCATTAAAATTACATCTGCATGGCTTCAGCTGAAGATTAGTTCATTTAGGTTATTTTTTACCATTTTAACTATGCATCCTGTCATTTGGACAGCCTGTTCAGTTTGTTATTCAGCCACACCTTTCAAACCCATAGTTCAGTCTGTCATTCAGCCCTTAGTTCTGTTTTTAGTGTTTTTTTTTTTAAATTGTTTTTAGTTTTGTTTTGTTAATGTCTGAATTATGTTTTGACTGTAATAGTTAGGTGTTAGTTTTGTTTAACAGTAAAGTTAAAGTTTAATTTTTTAGGTTATTTATTAAAGTTTTATTATTTTCCTTATTTCTTTTTGCTTTGAATGTGTGTTAAGTTGTTTTTGTTTCTTGAATGTTATTACTCATTTTGTTTTAATATTGTATTGTTTTGTATTTATGCTTTTTAGATTGATTTATTTGTTTGCATGTGAGATTGAGTATTATATGTGTTTTCTTTAGTATGTTTCTAGGTTGTCTCTTTTATGTTGTGTTATTGTTGAAAGAACTTGTAGGACAGAACCTAAAAGATATTTCTTATGTCAAGTTTTCTACTTGCTTATTTTACTTGGTTTTCTTTATTAAGTTCTCTACTTGCTTCTCTTATTAAGTTCTCTAGTTGCTTATAAGTTAAGTCCTCCTTTTACCATAGTTTTCCATTTAAAAAGTTAATTGTTGATTGTATTCTAGTTTAAAGTTTATTATCAATTATTTAGTTTATTATTCTGTCTCTGTTTAATCACTTTAATAATTGCATTTTTAGGATTTTGACTTGGTTTTTCATTTTAAAAGATCTTTCGATCTTTTGTTTGATAAAATATTTACACGACACCCTCTAGCTTCGCATATATTTTGGGTCAACTCTAAGATTACCAACCCCGGTTGATAATTAAAGAATAGGTGGATTAATTTAGACATTATAAAACACCCAACACTTTTGGCGCCATTGCTGGGGAGTTGTTATGTAAGGTAGAGTAGAATTCTTTATGAAGTTTAGTAATAGGTTGGTAGCGGGGGAGCGGTAAGACGAGAGGTAAGAAACTGCACATCTGTTATAACTGGCACCCCCAAATCCAGCCACAGTAGTAGCATAGGTTTTATTTAGTTTAAAAGTATTTCATGAGTAGAATTAGAGATCCTCAGGGTAGATTTGTTAAGACCAGAAAAGTTATTGAAGTCTCTACTAAATACCGTAGGGGACATAATTCCCCAACTACTAACTCACGAGAAAGGTACCGAAATACACCTATAGGAAGTAGTTCTACCCTAAAACCTAAGGAGTCTCTCTTAGAATATCTTACTGGGGAAGCCATAGAAGAGGAAGGAAACTTGGCAGAAGAACCTAAGGCCCCCATTCCTGAGGAAGTTCAAGTGGAACAACCATTAGAAACCTCTAGCCCTCCACTAGTTTCGAATCCAATTAACACAACTTTCTCACTAGTAGGAGATCTGAATTTCGTTGACTTTGTTGATCCTACTCAAGTAAAAGCTCTCTTTGGAACCTCACTAGATCTAGTTATCTTGCAAATTGAAACTTCTACAATAGAACCTACTATCCCTCTAGGATTCCATAAAACACGGTTTATCAGAGGAAGATCTCTCCCGAAAAAGAACGTTGGGATGCTCCATTATCACCTTGAAAGGAGCCTCCTAAATATATTTACGTTAAAAATCCAACTTATATGGAGAGACGGGGAGAAAATGAAGACCATGATGAAGTTAGAAATGAAGAAGGAGAAGGGGAAAATCGAACTGAGGCTACCTTTGGGTTCCCCATCTTAGATATAATGCAGGATGTAACTATGAAAAACATTCCTCCTTCCTCCTTACCTATTTTTTATGGAAAAAGCAATGAGGACCCGGACACATTCCTGTTTGAGTTCAATATCCTTTGTAATAGTTACAATTATCTACAAGACACTCACAAACTAAAATTCTTTCCCGCTACACTAAAGGCTTCCGCCTTGCGATGGTTCATGGGATTAGGAGAATCTACTATTAGGACTTAGGATGACATGGAAACCTCATTCTTGTGAAAATATCAAGAATACTACAAACCTAAGGAATCTCGACATGACATATTCAAGATACAACAATTTGAAGATGAGATCCTGGAGGACTATCTCGAAAGGTTCATTTATACATTAAATAATTCTAAATATAATGACCTCCGAGAAGATGCAGTACGTACACTTTTCCTTAAGGGGTTCTCCGAGGACTTGTTAGAAAGTCTTAATCTCATGGCAGCTGGCGATATTTCTCATACAACTTTTGCACAGATCGGTGAGATGTGTAAAAATTATTCTACGAGCAGGGGGAAAGTTACGAAAAATTTTCGAGAGCCTTTTAGTAGAAATATAAGAGGAAATGTTCCTAATTCAGTAGGAATTACAAGAGTAGAGATAGGAAACCTGTTGGATAATTTTAAGACTGATATCTTAGGAGCAATGGGTTCTCAACTAGATGCTTTACAAGCCAAGAAGAGGCAGGATGAAGAACAAGCATCAATGAGTATATTTTGTCCAAGATGTAGAACTAAACATCCCCAAAGGGAATGTCCATTAAACAACATCTCTGTATGTTACATTTGTACAGAAGAGCATCCAACAAATAATTGCCCATCCTTGTCTGGATTGCAAGCCATCTATAAGAGTGGGGATGTAGTTGAAACATGTAGGAGGCCTCTTTAGCAACCTAGAGACCAACAAGCATATCCAAACTTTCCACCACAACCTCCACTCTACTATCCTCCGTATCAACCACCTCAATAATGGAACAATTCCAACTGGCAGAATTGGCCACCTCAGTATCCTCCTCCTTAATTTCCACAACAGAAATATTGGTCACAAGGATGGAGAGGACAACCATATCCTCAGCCACAACCTTTCCCTGCACCTAATCATCCTTATCCTCAGAATCAAACAAATTTGCACCAAATGCCGTCTGTATTTGTACCTCCAGTTCCTTTTATCACACAACAATCTCATCACTTTTAGAATGCAAATCCTCCTCGACTGACATTATTACTTGCACAATTGATACCTAACCCTAATAATAAACCAACTCAAGCTCTTAACAGTATTGAGTTGTAAACTCTTCCATCATACCTTATTTTGACTGTACCCGTAGATGAAATTCAATTACGATCGAGAAGAGTTGTGAATAATAAACCCAAGTCATCAGTCATTATTCAGGAACCAAATGAAGAAGAAGAAGATTCAAGTGAACTCGTGAATGATGCTATTTTGGAGGATGTGAACGTTCGAAAGGTTCCCGCAGTATACACCCATCCTCCACAAGAAACTATTCAGGAGAAAATAATTCCTGCATTTTTATAAAGATTAGTAATAGAAAGACCTGTAGTTCATCCGGAGTATAACATTTTGAATGAATTAAAGAACATCTGTATTAAAATCCCTATATTACAATCTATTAAAGATATACCCATGTATAGTAAGGTAATAAAGGAGCTATGCATTAAATGCCCAGGAAAGAAGCAAAAGGACCCTCTTACAATTCATGTTATAGGAGAAATGTCTGAATGTATGAAATTTCAGTCCCGAATTGCAAAATATACAAATCCAGGAGCCCCAATAGAGATTGTAATTATAAACAACACCACCATAGAAAATACATTAATCGATCTAGGATCCGCTATTAACATGATGACCACCACAGTTTTAGAAGTTTTACTGTTAAGACAATTTCTCCGACCTACTCCTTCCATCCTAGAACTAGCAGAATGCACTACGGTAAAACCCGTTGGAGTCCTGGATGGCATTGTTGTATCAATAGCTTCATGGGAATACCCTGTCGAATTTATGGTCATAGAATCAAAGGATCCTTCTAAAGGACATCATATTATTCTGGGAATACCATGGTTAGCTACTGCAAATTCTTTTATAAGGTGTAGGGATGGAGAGATGACTATTTCCAATGGGTTGTCCACACAAAGGCTTTTTTTATACCCTCTAGCACAACCAATAACTGAAAACTCATGGTGGTTAAATTATTCTTTTGGGGATGAATACTTTGATGATCTCTCCCTTCCTAGTGATTTCTCTTGGGCACTTCAGGAGCAAATCACTGAAAATGTATTAAACCAGTTTGTTTCTTCAACAACCTGTACAGATTTCCCTTAGTCCTTTGCTCAACTTGATCAGATTTTTGGAGATGATTTTCAAAATAATATGGCTCTTTCTATGTTTACAGAAACACCTTGTTTCTTCACAATTGAAGAGCATACAAGACCATATACCATACCTTGTGAAGTTGGCCCTGAAAAATTCTTACATATAAATGCCGGATTAAGTGAAAACCAACAAGCAAAGCTGCTTAAAGTTCTTAAGAAACAAGTTGGAGCATTTGCATGGGATTTTCTTAAATTCTTGCAAGAATTTAAGAAAATCTCCATGAAAATGCTCCAACTTGTTTCTTAAGAACTTTAAGCAGCTTTGCTTGTTGGTTTTCACTTAATCCGGCGTTTATATGTAAGAATTTTTCAGGGCCAACTTCACAAGGTATGGTATATGGTATTGTATGCTCTTCAATTGTGAAGAAACAAGGTGTTTCTGTAAATATAGAAAGAGCCATATTATTTTGAAAATCATCTCCAAAAATCTGATCGAGTTGAGCAAAGGACTAAGGGAAATCTGTACAGGTTGTTGAAGAAACAAACTGGTTTAATACATTTTCAGTGATTTGCTCCTGAAGTGCCCAAGAGAAATCACTAGGAAGGGAGAGATCATCAAAGTCTTCATCCCCAAAAGAATAATTTAACCACCATGAGTTTTCAGTTATTGGTTGTTCTAGAGGGTATAAAATAAGCCTTTGTGTGGACAACCCATTGGAAATAGTCATCTCTCCATCCCTACACCCTATAAAAGCATTTGCAGTAGCTAACCATGGTATTCCCAGAATAATATGATGTCCTTTAGAAGGATCCTTTGATTCTATGACCATAAATTCGACAGGGTATTCCCATGAAGCTATTGATACAACAATGCCATCCAAGACTCCAATGGGTTTTACCGTAGTGCATTCTGCTAGTTCTAGGATGGAAGGAGTAGGTCGGAGAAATTGTCCTAACAGTAAAACTTCTAAAACTGTGGTGGTCATCATGTTAATAACGGATCCTAAATTGATTAATGTATTTTCTATGGTGGTGTTGTTTATAATTACAATCTCTACTGGGGCTCCTGGATTTGTATATTTTGCAATTTGGGATTGAAATGTCATACATTCACACATTTTTGCTTCTTTCCTGGGCATTTAATGCATAGCTCCTTTATTACCTTACTATACATGGGTATATATTTAATAGATTGTAATATAGGGATTTTAATACATATGTTCTTTAATTCATTCAAAATGTTATACTCCGGATGAACTACAGGTCTTTCTATTACTAATCTTTCTAAAAATGCAGGAATTATTTTCTCCTGAATAGTTTCTTGTGGAGGATGGGTGTATACTGCAGGAACCTTTCGAATGTTCACATCCTCCAAAATAGCATCATTCACGAGTTCACTTGAATCTTCTTCTTCTTCATTTGGTTCCTGAATAATGACTGATGACTTGGGTTTATTATTCACAACTCTTCTCAATCGTAATTGAATTTCATCTACGGGTACAGTCGAAATAAGGTATGATGGAAGAGTTTACAACTCAATACTGTTAAGAGCTTGAGTTGGTTTATTATTAGGGTTAGGTATCAATTGTGCAAGTAATAATGTCAGTCGAGGAGGATTTGCATTCTAAAAGTGATGAGGTTGTTGTGTGATAAAAGGAACTGGAGGTACAAATACAGACGGCATTTGGTGCAAATTTGTTTGATTCTGAGGATAAGGATGATTAGGTGCAGGGAAAGGTTGTGGCTGAGGATATGGTTGTCCTCTCCATCCTTGTGACCAATATTTCTGTTGTGGAAATTAAGGAGGAGGATACTGAGGTGGCCAATTCTGCCAGTTGGAATTGTTCCATTGTTGAGGTGGTTGATACGGAGGATAGTAGAGTGGAGGTTGTGGTGGAAAGTTTGGATATGCTTGTTGGTCTCTAGGTTGCTAAAGAGGCCTCCTACATGTTTCAACTACATCCCCACTCTTATAGATGGCTTGCAATCCAGGCAAGGATGGGAAATTATTTGTTGGATGCTCTTCTGTACAAATGTAACATACAGAGATGTTGTTTAATGGACATTCCCTTTGGGGATGTTTAGTTCTACACACTACTACATTTCGATCCAAAATCCGACGGTTACTTCCGACGGCGCGTGGATTTTTTTTTTTAACTGTACCAAAAATCACAAAGATAATTGTTTTTTTGTAAATGTGGCCACAACCGTCGCTTAAGCGATGGCTATTCTCATAACCGTCGCTTAAGCAACGGCTGGTTAGTAAGCGGCGAATTCAAGAACTCATGCTTTCTTTTCTTTCTTTTCTTATTAAAGTTTGGCGCTAATCTCTTAGGAATGGTTTGCTTTGGGGTTTATTTTTGAGCATTTAGTGGATTCTGGTGTATGAGGGAAGGGCCTGTGAATTGGAGGGGTGGATGCATTTTCTGCGTTTGAAATCATCTTGAGTGTTGCAAAAACGGGTTGTTTGTTGCTTGTTTTTGAAGGTTTCAGTAGGTACTCGCAGCAAGTAGGGGTTTGGAAGATTTTAACTAGTCTTTGGATTGCTGAAACTTGAAGTAAAAAAGTGGCGCGTCTGTGAAATGAGCGGTCTGGTTATGGAGCAGTAGACGAGGGTTTCTGGCTTTAGACTATTGATTTTTGTTCATCACAGGCAGAGAATGAACGGTGAAGGGGAAAATACTGAGATTTAACTAAACCAAGATGTGCAAAATACTGTTCCAATGCGTGGTGGAAAGTATAGTTGTGGCACCTAAGGCGTAAATGTAGAAGGATTTGCAGGAGATCAGGTGGATTTAAGGGATAACGGGTAGGCTCAGCTGACTTGGAGGAGGTGAGGCGGTGGCGCTTTTGTTCTGTGATAATCTTAGCAGGGAGTATTGGAGGATGCAGGACATTATCGAAGGAGGCAATCGTCCATGGGAAGAGCTTATACCAGATGCTCTTACCCTGATTTTCAAGAAAATTCCGTTCCAGGAGATTCTGACTGTCATTCCTAGGGTTTGTAAGTTGTGCAAGGGCTTAGAACTTCAGCATCAATTGGAAACTTCTTATATATCCTTAAGTTATTGAAATTGCTCCTTTATTTTATGTTTGCAATTTAGGTTTACCATAGATTTGTTATATTGTATATTTTTGAAGAACATGCTCATGTTTCTTATATATCCTCTAGTTATTGAAAAAGCTCCTTTCGTTTTTGTTAAAATGAACTCTTGAAATTGCTGCAATTAAATTATGTAAATGGTGTTTATTACAAAGGACTTATGTTACTCGATAACAAAAGGATTGTTTATGATTGTTTACAGGTGGAACACACAGTTATATGTGGTGTAGATCTTTCAATATATCTTATGGAACTTTGCAGTGACCTCATTGAACGCAACTTTGCTATCTCCCCCGTGCTTGTGCTTTTTAAGCATTTAGTACTTACACAAATGGATAAGGATCAAGATTCATTCCATGGTTTTAACTACATGGTAGTTTTCTTGGCGCATATGTTGGTGACTATGGAGTATGAACATGAACAACT
>LPNX010607744.1:86423-100890 GCA_001517045.1 Pseudotsuga menziesii
GTTGCTTTCTCACGACACAAATCAATGAGTTGAAATCTCCTAGTTAAAATCGATTACTGAAAGCATTCTACACAATGTGAGCGTATATACCAAAAAGGCAGGGATGTTATAGCAAACAGAGTTTTTGGAATTTATCACTTATATTATATGTTGTGAATGCTAAAGTGTTATCCCTATTCCTTGTTAAGACTCTTCACATCTTTGATGACTACAATTCTTAAACTTAATTACCTACAATTCAATCAACTAGCACTGAGCAGCGATTCATTCCTCTTGAGGGATGTCCTAGTTAACTATGGGACAGCAGCAGTTGAGTGCTAGTTGTTTCCTTTCCCTCTTAAAGGGAACAGTTTAAAAGGTGTTATGATAAAACTCCGAACTCTTAGTTCCAGTATCATTTCTTCTTGTAAAATTGACATGCTAATACTAGTAAGTGGTTGCAGTTTTCACATTATAGCTAATTTTGAGTTTTGTATTTGTTTGGATGAAATTTGTTATTTACATAACAAGTTATTGTTTTCAGATTTGCAAGGACAAAGAGCAGGCAGAAATTTGGTTTGTTGGCCTAAAGGCTTTAATTTCTGGCTCTCAGTTTCTTAAACTGTACACTAATTCAAGGAGTGATGGAGGACTGCCATCTAATTCTAGCAGCCCTGCTGGTTATGCACAAAGGAAGCAACCCTTCTCTCTTATGGAAGACACTGAAAAGTTATCACAGTCTGCATTCAAAGTATGTATTGCTCTTATATGAGAGCTTGATCAAATTTAAATGGTTCGATTATTTGGATGAGTGATGCTTTTTGTTTAGATAGTGAACATTGGCATCTCTAGTCATCTCTAATCATATAATGAATGGCTTGGAGGCCTGTAATGTTTGGCCTGCCTGAGAATGGTTTCTGCAGGTGGTTGTAATATAGAACTCGGAGACACTATTTTCTTAATTAGTATACAGTTACACACTTTCTTAATTAGTATACAGTTACACACACTGACCGTAGAGCTGAGGAAATGCCAGTGTTCTGATGCTTTATCTTGACAACAAGCAGCATTCTGACTAGGCACTGCTACAAGGGATATAACCTAGAGTTTTTCTGTAAACAGTTACTATATGCAGACAGCTCTTTAGTCCCTCGTTTGTGCCATTCTTTTATTTTGTTTTTGCAAGTGGCTTCACTGATTTTTTTTTTATCGTAGATATTATAGATGTTCCACAGGTCACTGTTATTTGATCAGGGTCAGTGTAATTGCAGAATGATGTCCGTCCATTGAAGGTGCATGGTCTATATGGCATATCTCAGCAACAGTTTACAGAAAAATGTTCTTCTGCGGGACATTTATATTCAGCAAAACCACAAACATATGAGGGGCACTCTTTGATGAATTCCTTGCACTCATCTACATTGGATTCAGGACCGGATTATTCTAAGGTGCTGATGAAAGAAAACCCTTCTGAAGGATTTAGAATGAGTTTGTCAAGTGCTATAAGTTCATCGAGCCAGGGCTCTTTTCTTGAGGACAGCAATGTTTTGGGTGATGTGTTAATGTGGGGAGAAGGCATAGAAGATGGCATACTAGGAGGTGGTGCCCATAAATCTGGTTCTGCTGTTTGGACAGAGATAGATTTACTCTTGCCAAAGACAGTGCAGTCAACAGTCATGTTAAATGTCCACAGTGTTGCTTGTGGAGTTAGGCATGCTGCTTTGGTGACCAGACAAGGAGAAGTTTTCTGTTGGGGAGAGGAGAATGGAGGAAGACTTGGTCATATTAACTGTTTTTTCTATCCCCTTTGCCTTGTTCCATAGTGTGATGAACAACAATACATTGAATGGGAAGCTTCCATCTGAAGTTTTGGGTTCGCCGCAACTTGAGAAAGTGTGAGTATATATAATATTTTCTATGCTATGCCTTTAATATTACATTTTTCAAAGATCAAACTTGAACCGTTAATGATCTTCCTTTTGCAATGGATAGGAGCCTCTCCAATAATTCTATAGACGGAGCTCTGTTAATTACGGAAGGCAATGTCAGCAAGCAGCTCCAGTCAATAGACCTTCCATACAAACTCCTCTCCTATTTTTTTTTTTTTAAAATTCCTATCCGTCGCTTAAGCGACAGCCAGTTTTAAAAAAACATTCATACCCGTCACTTAAGCGACACCTGCTGAACAATTTTTTTTATAAATTTTTATTATCCCGTCGATTAAGCGACGTTTCGGTTTCATAATCCGTCGGTTAAGCGACGACATACAAAGGATTTTTTTTATAAATTTTTTATCCCGTCGATTAAGTGACGTTTAGGTTTCATACGCCGTCGGTTAAGCGACGACATGCAAAGGATTTTTTTAAAATTTAATAAGAATTAAATGTTGGATAACCGATGCTTTCTATTTAACCGACGGTAAACTAAACTGTCGCTTAACCGACGGTTTCGAAAAATGTCGGATAACCGACAAAAAGTTTCCGACGGTTAAAAAAAAATCATAGTGTCGTACATGCGACAAGGAAGTGTCGAAAATCCGACAATACGACCGTCGGATTTGTAGTCAAAATGTAGTAGTGTACATCTTGGACAAAATATACTCATTGCTGCTTGTTCTTCATCCTGCCTCTTCTTGGCTTGTAAAGCATCTAGTTGAGAACCCATTGCTCCTAAGATATCAATCTTAAAATTCTCCAACAGGTTTCCTATCTCTACTCTTGTAATTCCTCCGGAATTAGGAACATTTCCTCTTATGTTTCTACTAAAAGGCTCTCGAAAATTTTTCGTAACTTTTCCCCTACTCGTAGAATAATTTTTACACATCTCACCGATCTGTGCAAAAGTTGTATGAGAAATATCGCCAGCTGCCATGAGATTAAGACTTTCTAACAAGTCCTCGGAGAACCCCTTAAGGAAAAGTGTACGTACTGCATCTTCTCAGAGGTCATTATATTTAGACTTATGTAATGTATAAATGAACCTCTCGAGATAGTCCTCCAGGATCTCATCTTCAAATTGTTGTATCTTGAATATGTCATGTCGATATTCCTTAGGTTTGTATTATTCTTGATATTTTTGCAAGAATGAGGTTTCCATGTCATCCTAAGTCCTAATAGTATATTCTCCTAATCCCATGAACCATCGCAAGGCAGAAGCCTTTAGTGTAGCGGGAAAGAGTTTTAGTTTGTGAGCGTCTTGTAGTAGAAAATCTCATAGCAAATTTCCTCTCCTGTATTCAACATGAAGATAGTACTAAACTAGTTGACGGCACTGTTCCTGATTAACATCTATTTGTTGTATCTGTTCAAACTCCTTGGTTCGCAGATATTGCCAATTATTTAGCAACTGGGAAAATACCAAACCATTTGTCCCCACATGAGAGGCGTTGTATTATAGTTCAGAGTTCTAATTATTCTTGGGTTGATAATGATCTCTTTCGCACTGGTCCGGATATTATTATTCGACGATGTGTGCGGGAGGATGAAATGACAGACATCCTCCATGCATTCCGTGATGGACCATGTGGAAGGACATTTTTTGGATAAGAGGACGACATATTAAGTCTTACATTTTGGTTATTATTGGCCGAGCATTTTTAAGGATGCTGCAAAATATGTTAAATGATGTGATAGTTTCCAAAGAATGGGTAGACCTATGTCATCTGATTAAATGCCTTTACAACCCCAAGTTATGATTAAACCTTTCGAGAAATGGGTGCTTGATTTTATAGGACCAATTTATCCCATGTCTCGTAAAAAGAAATATATCTTAGTTTGCATGGACTATGTCACCAAATGGGTAGAAGCTAAAGCTTTATTTAGAGCCATAGAGAAATCGGTGGAAGAATTTATGTATGAAGAAATATTCACCCAGTTTGGTGTACCTAGAGAAATTGTCACAGATCAAGGTACTAACTTTACTTCTAAATTAATGAAAGAACTTACTACGAAATATGGCATCCGACATTGCAAATCTTCACCTTATCACCCTCAGTCTAATGGTCAGGTAGAATCAACTAATAAAGTATTAGAAGCCATTTTAAATAATACCATTCACTTACATCATAAGGATTGGGCAGATAGACTCCTAGAGGCTTTATGGGCCTATAGGATAACATGGAGAAACACTACCGGGCATACCCCCTATGAGTTAGTGGATGACAAACAATTCATTTTACCTATTGAATTTCAAGTTAAATTTTTTTGTATGGCAGCACAATTAGGTATGAATTTTGATGAAGCACATAACCAACGAATATTACAGATTAATGAGTTAGACGAAATTAGACAAGATGCACTACAAAGAACAATGTTAATACAAAATCAACGAAAAACATGGCATAATAAATTTATTAAGAAAAAGCAGTGTAATACTGGAGATTGGGCACTACTATTCAATTCACGGTTTAAAAAAATTAAAGGGAAATTAACTACCTGTTGGATGGGTCCATACGAAGCAATTACATCTTTTGACAATGAATTAATAAAAATTAAAACAATTGATGGCTCAGAAATTTCCTTTGTAGTAAATGGACATAGCCTTAGGCTCTATCACCAACCGACATCTAAACAGGATATCATACAGAATGTTTTGCAGAAAAATGAAATGGAATTAGTTGAAGAGGAAGTTATTCCTCCTCCTCCTAATCCTTGAAAACTATTTTGGTTTATTATCACTTATATATATATATATATATATATATATATGTAAATATGTGCTTGTTGCTTTGAATAAATAAGAGTCATTTCTAATAGGTTGTCTACACAAGACTCTTTTTCTTTTATGTCTTTATGAATAAATTGAATCATCTAACAAGTGGTTTTGTGGTTTGATTACAAGTATATTATCTCTATAAGCAACTAACGAAATATTACTTGGACAAGGAAAGTATCCAAAATACTCATCAGGTATTTTAATCATTTTGGGATACTTTCGAAATTTGCAGCTTATACGGGTAAACTTTTTATATCAATCCTTTGTATAACATACTTAACCAGTTCTGTTATGATTCATATAGTTTTTTGTATTTTGATTCAGACATGTATATTTCTGATTTATTCTTTTAAACAGTTTCTTGATAAGACCCACTTTCATTACCATATTCTTCACATCCTTATTTTTCACCTATGGATTACAAGTTCATCCTATACTTGTTATCAAAACTTGTCTCTTGAGTATTCTGGTGATAACTCGACAGTAAGTGGAATTTTTGTCTGTGGGAAACACTAGTTTACTTTATAAAGAAGAAGGACTGTTAGGTTAAAGAACAACTTTCATTATTCTCTTTTGACATGTTTTATGAGTCTGGCCATTATGAAATTACTTATAACTTTATTTTTTTTAAATGAATTATGTGTTTAGTAGGATTTAACATGCTCTAGTACCAATCGGCTTCCATATATTTAATATCATTATACAAGGCAAACCCGTCGGGGTACTGAATAGGCCTGATGCCAGTGAGTCAATGCTAAGTAAGAACCTTACAACAGGAAGCTCAATAAATGCAAGTAAACCTGTCGGGATACTGAAAAGGCTCGCTGGAAGCGAGGCTATGCTTGCATGGTACCAAGATAAACCCGTTGGGGTACTGGACAGGCCTGCTGGTAGCGGGGCAATATCTAGTAAAAGAGATCTGGTTAATACACCGCTATGCACATAGTTCATCAAATAGTATTAAAAATTCTTCAAAACAATTATGTCATGGCCAATTGTTTATAATGTCATTTGAGAATGGCTCTAAGTTGAATTTTCCCTGGCCGTCTAATTTCGCATATACCTAAGATCTTATTATCTTGGAAATGGGATCCATATCTGTAAATCTCACACACTCCAGGGTACACTTAAGTACTTGACATGATAGGATATGTTTACAATGAGGCATGGATGACTAGTTTTTCCTATGGTATTTCTTTTAATTATACTATTCTCATTTACATGGTCTTTCTAAGCACTGTTTTATTTTTCATGAATATACATTTCTGAACCATTTCCATTTACTAGTTAGTTTATAAAAAAAAATTGACAGCATGCTCGCACTCTTTGTATTTTTTTGGAACAATCAATTCTTCTCTCTATATGGCTTGAGGACACGGAATCTCTTTGGTTTGGGGGAAGATGGATTTGATTTGTAAAAAAATTAGATTATTTTTGTTTATGACAAATCTATTTATCTCTAACAAATGATAAGTATTTTTAGGAATGTAAACAGTGGAATTTGGTTAAAGCTTGAAGCATATTTTATTACAAAATTCAATATGGTCTTACCATATGGACGATCGAATGAAGGAAAATGCAATATCAAATAGCCATTTGAGAAAAATGGTGATATTATAGTACTTATGATTAAATTTTCTAACTAATTTTTTTTTTTGGGAAAATAGTTTTTACTTCCATTTCATTGTTAATAATTCTATCTTCTTACCCAATCATGCATGAAAATGATCCATCTTTTCGTTATTCAAAATGCGATCTATGTTTTTGTGTTATATGTTCAACCTGCCCAAAGTTTTACTTTAGACATGGTTGAATTAATTTTAAACCTTATAAATGATAAAATTATTTTGAACCTGAGAACTCTTAAATTAAGAATGTTGAAAAACCCAATAAAGTCATTTTTAACTTTCATACAATGTGTGACATGAAAGATATGTTATTTTACAAGTTAAAAGAGTGAAGTTTAACTTACCTTCTTCATCTGCCAAGTTGAAGGCAGCTGCTAGTTCGCCTTCTTCCTAACTTGTTTTTCTTTCTTTTTGCTCAGTGGGACCTGTCATTTCTCCAGTTTGGGGGAATGTTGATGATAGATTTGTTATCATTTTTGGCAATTAAACTATTCATCTAAAAAAATATTTTATTATCTTTTGTATATTTTATTACACAAATCATTATCAGCCTTAGATTTTATAATCTTTTTGGGCTAAACTAATAAACTAAACGCATTCATCCTGCCTTTCGCACAACATGTCTAGCTCGACGTCTAGTTCGTCATCCAGTCCGTTATGTGAAACTCGCTGGTGGTTTTCCAGATGTTGAGACATGTTGCTGTAGATTGCAGTCCTGAAGCACGCCAGCAGACAGACACTCAGTTCTCCCTACACTACAACAAAAACCTGTGATTAGCGTCTCTTTTAGCTTCCTTTTTAGCGTCCACTATCACTTTTAGTGTATTTTACATCATTTTTTGGACAAAGTGGACGCTTTTCCATGAGATGACGCTTTTAATGGCGTTTTTGCGTCCCTTTTTAAAAGTTGACGCTATTTTGGACACTAATTAGCATCCCAATTAGCATCCCATTAGCGTCCCAATTAGCCTCCCAATTAGAGTCCGAAATAGCGTCCCAATTAGCATCCCAGTTAGCATCCCAATTAGCGTCCCTTTTTAAAAGTTGGTGCTATTTTGGGCGTTAATTAGCATTCCAATTAACGTCCCAATTAACATCCCAATTAGAATCCCAATTAGCATCTCAATTAGCATCCAATTTTAAAATTTGGTCCTATTTTGGATGCTAATTAGCATCCCAAATAGTGTCCCAATTATTGTCCCAATTAGTGTCCCAATTAGCATCCCAATTAGCATCCCAATTATCGTCCCTTTTTAAAAGTTGACATTATTTTGGACACTAATTAGCATCCCAATTAACGTCCTAATTAACATCACAATTATCATCCCAATTAGCGTCCCAATTAGAATCCCAATTAATGTCCTAATTAGCATCCACAAAGGCATCCCATATAACGCCAAGAATAGCCTCCAAAAAAAAGTCCTGATTAAGATACACCATATATCAATCCAGGGTTAGCGATAGGAATTGCGCCATGAATTTCGGTAGGAAAAGCATCCAACATAGAGCCAAGTATAGATCTAGGCATTGCGCCTAGAAAACATCCAACATAGCGCCACGTATAGCACCCGAAATAATGCCAGAAATTTCGAAAGGAACTACGCTAGGAATTGCACTAGGTTTAGAGCTAGGGATTGTGTTTGGGAAACATCTGACATAATGTCAGATATATCAATGTCAATGTCAATGATCATGATCTATGTGATAGTACTTTTGGATCTTGATTTATCATAGTGGCACCTAAATGATCGTAATCATGGCACTTTTGGATCATGATTAATCCTAATGAGGGGTAACTTACCTTAATGTCACCTAAATTGCTCTTATGGCATTTTAGTGTCCCCAACAACATTTGATATACCCTAATGGCATATGATTCTCCCTAACAACATGACGATGATGCATTACGATAATTATGATGGAGCATATGGATATGATTTTATAAGTATAAGAGTATATCATTCATTCTTGTGAGGTAGTACGACTCCTTGCTCATTATTATTGCAATTATATTGATGATGACTGTAGAAGGAGAGAGTCGACGTAGGTCGACTTGAACAAAGACCGACTTAGTCGATCAGCTGACTAAGTCGGTCGGCCGAGCAAACACAGTAATTAAGACTGCTAACTAATAGTTGTGTCGGTTCACCGAACAGACAGGTAGTTATCTTGTAACTGTTTGTAATCTGTATATATTAGGCTGTTGAGCCTCACAAGAACCCAGTTCAGTTCTTGGCTTGGTACGATCTATTGAGAACAATATAATCTGTTTATCCTATCTGTTCTTGTCTCTTGTATCTGTGTATATTCTGTATATTTTTGTATGTATTATTGGTAACCTTATGTGATCTGTAAGATTACAACATTGGTTCCGTTGCCGGTAGTACATAACTGGAATATATGCTCACATATGATACCAGAGCAGGAGATAAAGAACTGGTGGGAGCGAAAAATTGCTAACTATCTACAAAATTACGCGAGAAGGAATAGATTGATAGTTGCAGAAGCAAAAGCCATATTTTTCACTGAGACTCACGAAAAGTTTGTCGAATCCATGCCACATCTACTGAAGCAGCTTTTGGATGAGAAAACCGGACAAGACTAAAGAAGAACAGTTACTCCAGAAACTAATCCGAGGAGGCCGTACGAATCTATCGGAGTGGTTCGAAAAGATAGCCGACGACTTCTGTGAGGAACAAGCAGTCGAAGACAGGACTTCTGTGGAAACTGTTCGACAAAATTTTTTCACAGAATTTACTGATCAATTCTTGTGTTCCTTGCCGACTTTGCTGTTCAAGTTCTTAATATAAAAAGGAGCAGGCCATATTGTCGAAGCTCGACCACTATTACGTGAACCACCCTCAAACACTAATTGGGCGGAGAAGCAAAAGAAGTGGGAAAAATTCATTGCTGAAAGGGAGTGGGAATACTTCCTGAACAAATAGACAGCATTATCCGAGCTTTCTAAAAAGCGTCAGGTAGGCTATGGGGGGGTAGCTGGTCGTGTGTCAGAGAGGGAGCATAGTGGATACCAGTCGACCAGACTTAAGCCAGTAATGAACAGTCGACCGAAGAGGAATTGATAGTATTGTATGAAAGTATGTCGGACATTAAAAGAATCGAGAGGGACGAACGACAACAAAGAATGGAAGCTAGACGTGAACGATCCGACGAGCTGCGTCGAGAACAAAACCCTAGGGGGACCGATCGAGATGAGAATCCGCCAGAGTCGGGTCATGACCGACACGAAGAAGGCATAGACGAAGAAACAGCCCCTAAGGCAGAGGAAGTGTGGATAGAGCAGCAAGAAGCTCTCCAAATAGTGATCCCTGATGAAGTAACCATGTCCCCCGCCAATTCCCATACCATAATACAGACTATTATCGAAGACGACCTTCGACTGAGAGCTGGTGACATCACAATCTGGAGTCGACTAGGTGATGAACCGTACCCAGGATGACACCTTGTTATACACCGACCGGTCGAAGGGAACTGGGTGACCTTTCAAACGGCACCCTTCTTTCGTAGTATCCACTTGCTCCTGCCGACACATGAAGGAGCACCCCCCCTGCCACATACAACTTTCGAAGATAACCACGAGTCAGACCTGAGCACACAAAGTGACAGTGGGTCACCGAGAAGACAAATTATCAACAATCCGCTCTACCGCGAGAAAGAATCAACCACCGACGGAGGCACAAGTTCCGTCGACCAAAACCCCATCGTCACCCCTACAGGTTCGACTATATCATCGACCCCACCTCTTTCACCCCCACCCACACCTCCCACCCCGCCAACTTCAGAAAGTAGTGACAGTGACTCCGACATGGGTCACGGATCTGCTCAGATTCCCCTTTATGAGGGAGACGAAGACCCCAGACGACATTGGTTCATCTGTGAATCGATATGGGAGGCCAACAAGGTCACAGAAGAAGAACGCCAGATGGCCCAGTTCGCAGGAGCCCTAAGGAAAAGAGCTCTAACATGGTATATGACATTTTCTGAACGGCAGCCTAGAGCAACAAAAGCCGAGATAAAAGTGCAATTCCTATCATTTTTTAAGACCCCAGACGCCAAACACCTGGCCGCCAAGAAGCTGAAAACAACATCCCAGAATCCAGGAGAAACAGTTCGCGACTACGATAAACGATGGAAGGATCTATTGAGCCAGTTAGATTATACTATTGACGAACAATTACTGATTCAATGGTTCCTTGCAGGACTCTCACAGAAGGTTCACCGACACATCAGTCTGGAAAATTTCAAGTCGTATGAAGATGCGCTGACAAAAGCTCTGCAGGTCGAGATGGATGAAGACATACCTGCATATCAGACCGACCACCGTTTGGAGGAACAGCTAGAAAACGTGCAGAAGTCCTTGAAAGAGCTGACTCTGAAGAACCAAGAAGTCTGGTGCACTAACTGTTCAACAGCCGGTCATTCCAAAGATAATTGTCGACAGCAATTCAGCCGACAAGATGTCCGTTTTTGTACAAACAAAGGTGTTTTGCGACATTTTCTAGGAACGTGGAGACCATTCTACCACCGACTGTCCTTATAATATGAAGAATGGAAAGGCTTCCTGGTGTGCTATCTGTGAAACTACAAATCACAACACGGCCGACTGCCATCTTAACCTGAAAAATAGACAGAACTACCAGGCCGTTTACCAGACAAATGCGGTCGCGCAGAACACGGAGCAAAATAATAACACTAACCAGAACGGGCAACGCAATGACGGCCGATGATACGAATGCCGACATGACAATCGACGACAAGGGTTTGGAAGAACCGGTCGATTCGTTGGGAATCGCGAAATAAGAAGTCGCCGACCCACCCAATGCTTTATTTGTTACAAAGAAGGCCACAGATGTGCAGACTGTCCGTACAAGGACAGAACTGACCTCAAATTTTGTACACACTGTGGGGTAGGCGATCACTCCTTGGAGGATTGTCCTACCATGTTGGAAAAAATTAGCAATAAAAAGAATGTTAATATCTTGTCTTGTGTCGAGAAGAATGATGTAATAACTACTAAGAACTTGCACATTGTCACTCGACAAGGCACCAAAACTGGGCCTGATAACCCTCAGATTAGCAAAATCAAAAACACAACTGCATACCCTGACCCTAGCAAGGAACAACAGACATATCAAGAAGCCACACACATATTCCAAAACATTGCACAGTAAGAAGACACTATTAACAGTGGACTTAGCTCGACCCAGCAGTTAACTCGTCTCATTCAAAAAGATGCATCTGTAGGTCAATTCATTGATTTACTACATCAAATTAAAACCACTAACCCTGAGAAACAAACTAAGAACATTTGTAGCTTAAATCAAAAAGACAAAAACGATGTCGACCCACTGGTCGACCTAGAAATTGAAGGATACCACGTCCGACAAGTCGTTCTAGATTTTGGGTCCCAAGTAAATATTATGACCAGGGATACGTGGGAACAAATGGGCAAACCTCGACTCTATGAGTCAGGCATCTACCTAAAACTGGCCGACCAAGGTCTCATTGAACCCATTGGGGTCTGGAAAAATGTAGACACAACCATTAAAGGCATATCAACTAAGGTTGACTTTGAAATTATTTACCCAAAGGAAGGATCTAGCTCCTTCCCAGCCCTTGTCGGTCGACCTTGGGGTCGAAAGATGAAAGCCTCTATCTCCTTAGATAAAGAGAGGATCAAGCTAAAATGCAATGGCCAAAAAGTTATTGTACCCATTAACCCTTCCCAAGGAAAGCCTTGGATAGAACCCATTGATGAGGAGGTTGATGTTAGACAGCTATACCAAATCCACAATAATACTGACTATACTGAACCAAACATCTATGGGGAACTTCACTTAGGTAACCAAGACTCAGTTGGTTATAATTCAGATGCCGAACTATATGACTGGGAGATAGAAAATTATGAAACACAAGCAAGAGGGTGCTGGACTATCCAAAAAGTACAGAAAAACCCTACCCGACAGTGCTTTATAGTCTCAATTATCCCCAAGATTTTTGAGAAAAAAATAAGAGAACACCCTACCTTACAACCGACCAGCGAAAACACCAGGCAACAACCTATGTATAAGGAGAGGGAATCCCCAGTCATGCATGTTGAACAAGTGTCTAAAAACATTGGAGAACATGGCCGACTACAGAGCTTAGTAGAAACCTTCACAGGTCAGGCAGCTAGATGGTGGGACACCCATCAGACAAAAATGCAGACCTGGACTAGTGCTGCAACTTACTTTGTTGAAAGGTTTGGTGGCAGGAACTTAACCTCACAGGCACAGCTCCCTATCTTCACCCAAGGACAAGACCCAGAAGAACACATCCAAACTTGTGAAAAAGAGTGGAGAAGACTTGGACATAAGGATGAAAGAGCCTGGCCACACTTATTTCCTTCCACCCTAGACGACCTACCTAGCAAATGGTATAAGATGGAGGAAGCCAAAGGTGAAACCTTTTTTTGGAATGAACTAAAAGCCAATTTCATTAAAGCCTTCAACTTTATACCTGAGGATAAACAATTAATCGAGCCAGCACAACAAATCAAACATTTCATTCAACCGACTGAAACACACCCTTACCAAGACCCTCGACAGGTCAAGAACTGCAATAGTCTTCACATAGGATCAAAAGTCGATTCGACCCGATTACAATTGGAGAATGAACACACCGAAGGGAAAAGCTTCAGATGGAAATCCAACCATGCTGAAACAACAAAACCAATCCACTCTGTGCTACGGGTCGCGACTACCGATAAACCAGACCTCGACCGAATGACTGCAGCCGACTTCCCTGCTACATTCTCACAGTTCAAGGAAGGAAGTCGACAGATCAATGAAGCAAAAGCTCCAGAATGCTTAGATGCCAAAGTAAGAACTAAGGAAGTAGACATTTCAAATGACGATCGACCAAAAATAGCCAAGATTGGTGATTATTGGAATGAACAACAAACTGCTGAAATAGTAACCTTACTTAGAGAATTCCAAGACGTCTTTGCAAGGGACTATAAAGACTTGAAAGGGTTAGTTCAAGAAATGGGAGAGATGAAAATCGACACTAAACCTGATGTCCGACCTGTTAAGAAAAGGCCTTATAAACTAGCCCACAAGTATAAGGAAATAGTTAAAAAGGAGATCGACAATATGTTGGAAGCAGGGATTATCTACCCCATCGACCAGTCGGAATGGGCAAGTCCCATGGTCGTACAGCCTAAGAAACACGACCCGACTAGATTAAGAATCTGTGTCGACTTCAGGGAGCTGAATAAAGTCACACTGACAGATCCCTTTCCCACACCTTATGCTGATGAAATCCTGAATGAAGTTGCAGGCCATGAGTGTTACTCATTTACAGACGGGTTTTCAGGTTATAACCAGGTACCCATCGCAAAAGAGGATCAAAAGAAGACAACATTTGTTTGTGAATTTGGATCTTTTTCTTATAGGGTTATGCCTTTTGGATTAAAGAATGCACCTGCAGTGTTCTCCAGAATTGTTGTAAAAACCTTCCAGGAATACATCTATAAAACTATGGCAGTATACTTTGACGACTGGACAATTTATTCCACATTAAAGGATCACTGCACATGGCTTCGACTTATGCTGGAACGATGTCGACAGATTCAACTTTCCCTCAATATTAAGAAATGCATCTTTATGACTCCCATAGGCATACTCTTAGGACATATTGTCTGCAAAGAAGAAATCAAGGTTGACTTTGCTAAAATTAAGATTATTCTTGACCTAAAACCCCCAATAAACCCTAAACAAGTTAGGGTCTTACTTGGTCATACTGGGTATTATAGGAAATTCATCAGAAATTATTCTGATATGACTTACCCCCTAGAATAATTACTGAAGGACGATATCGAATTTAAATGGACAGAAGAATGCCAGATCTCCTTCGACAAACTAAAGAGAAAACTGTTCGAAACACCCATACTTAAATTCCCAAATTGGTCGACCAAATTTCATGTGCATATCGACGCATCAGGAATAGCAATTGGCGCAATCCTGACTCAACCAGTAGATGATGGGATGGATTACCCTATAGTCTACAGCAGTCAAAAATTAAATAAGGCTGAAAAGAACTATTCGACCACGGAAAGGGAAGCCTTAGGAATGGTATTTGCACTT
>LPNX010607779.1:0-15220 GCA_001517045.1 Pseudotsuga menziesii
GTGATATTGAACCCTTTTTTTACATTTGATTGTATAAATTGGTAATAATTAATATCATGCATAGTGTCTAAGGTTTGGGACTATTTTTAATATAAATATTAGATATGTTTATAATTATTGGAAGGGTGTTTATAACAAATAATAGATCATAATGTGATTGGATGCCTAAAGACAACATTGCAATGTTAGCACAACAAACAATTGAAGGATGAACATTTCAAAGTTTGTTGATGAGCCCATGAATTTTTAAAAATCATATTATGTGGATCTTTTAGAACCATTTTGAAATATAAGATAAATAATAAATATTTTTCTTTCTTTGTCATAAATATATGATAAATAATAAATATTTTATTTAATTATTTGTGTGATCTTATTTATTTGATTTTTTATTCCTCTTTTCATATACTAAACTAACCCCTCAACCACATCGCCAAAAATCCTCACATCACACACCGCAAACGCAAATATTAAGGTGGAAATGGTAGATATCTACAATGAAAAAGGCCACGAAGCTTTATCAAGTTGTGGGGACCAAAGCCAAAAGGTCCCACAAGACCTTCAATCATGTGTGAAATTTGACTTTAATGATCCGTGAGTTTTGGTCACTTGCCATAGAGATCACGATTTAGAAGTTGCTTTTGCCCTACAAATCACGAGTTAGCACTTGCTTCCATCTTTGTTATTCCAACGGCCAGAGAGACCGGGTGAATTGTTGCTAGCGGAGTTGCGATAGAAACACTGTTGAATCAACGGAAGTTGGGCTTTTTGAAGGATCGCACATTCGCATTTCAGTTCTTCATTCTTAACGGAAGTTTGGCTTTTTGAAGGATCGCACATTCTCATTTCAGTTCTTCATTTTCACGCGGAAGGTATCTATTATCTTAAACTTTGTTTTCTTGCCGTTTTCTTACCACAGATTGTTCGGAAACAACCGTCGTCTGTTTTCTTATCACAGATTTGTTCTTGTTTTGCTATTGTGACAGTTATTAATGTTAAATTTAACGTTTCCTAATTTCGAAAGAATTGTTTTGCAATTGTGACCGTTGCTACTGGCAAATTTAAAATTTCCCAGTTTGCGAAATTGGCGTTGCTCGATTCTTTGTTGAAGCCATTTTTAAGAAAACAGAGAAACCATTGTTCTTGTTTTTGAAAACCTAGGGAGTGCGGTTTTTTTTGTTAAAGATTTATGATCAGTTAGAGAAAAGAAAACATTTTTTATTTAGTCTGTCTTCGGCAGGCGGTTGTAGTTGTTCAACAAGATGGGCAAAGCTAGCAGGCTGAGAAAAGAGACACAAAATCTAGAGTTAACAAATCGTGAAGCTGGAAAGGGTTATTCCTCGATGGGGAAAGATAAAGATAATAAAATATCCATGTCCAAAAAAGGTGATAGGATATCCAATTTGGAAGAACCGAATCAAGTCCTCGTCACAAAAACGGAGAGCTTAAAGGAAGAAAGGGGATTTCGAAAGCAAATGAAAGACAACGGGAAGGAACCTGAGAAAGACTCAACAAGGGAGATAGACGGCCTTCAAGAACAGCTGAATAATAAAGAACATTCAGATTCAGCTTCGCAGTACAAGGTAACAGAAAATTCTTTTTGTGAAAAGAATGAAATGCTACATAAGGAGGTAGACAGTGCCAGATGTTTGGTTGAAATACAGAATCAGAGAATTGCAGATTTTCTTGTAGAGAATGCTGAGCTTGTGAAGCAGCTAGAGGAAAAGGAAGAACAAAGAACTAAACTAGAATCACTCCATGGAGAGTTTGCCAATAAATATAGAGAATTGGAGGAGAAGAACTTGAAGTTGTTGAAAGAGAATGGAGAACAGGAAAAAATGATTTTAGCATTGCAAAGAGAGAATGCTTCTCTTGGAAATGAGACAAGTTTCTTTCTTCATACTCTCAATGAGGAAACAAAGAGATGTCGAGAATTGGAGGAGAAGAACTTGAAGTTGTTGAAAGAGAATGGAGAACAGAAAAAAATGATTTTAGCATTGCAAAGAGAGAATGCTTCTCTTGGAAATGAGACAAGTTTCTTTCTTCATACTCTCAATGAGGAAACAAAGAGATGTCGAGAAATTTCAGCAAAATGTTTGGAGAATGATGAGAGAGTTTTGTACCTAGAAAGTCAGGCACTGGAATTGCAGATTGAGTTGGCATCAGCAAAGTCAGCGTATGATGAAGTGGTTGTTCAGCTAAGTAAAACGAAAGAAGACATGAATAAATTATCAATTGATTCCGGTCACCTCAAAGAAGAAAAAGAGACTTTACGTCAAAACATGATGTTACAGCCCACCATAAATAAAGAACTTGAAGAGAAAAACAGTGAACTATAGAGAAGCAAACGGGCTTCAGAAAAAGAGCAAGTACATCTTAAGGAAAGAATAGGGAAGTTGGAAACAGCTTTGGATTTCGTCACGAAAGATGTTGAATCGTGCAGGGCCATGTCAGTCGAAAAAGAATGTCAGTTAGCTGATTCAGAATACCGACTTTCAGAGCTTTCCCAGGAGCAAACCGACTCCTTGAAGACTAAATTGAACAAACATAAACCTACAATGGTTTCCGAATCTCTGAAGACTGAGTTGAACAGTCCTTTGGAATCTGTCAAGGATCCTGAATCCAATAATATTCAGCTCCAGCAGTTGATGACTGAACGACAGAATGTGCATCGAAATGAAAACTCGAACAGTGTGCAAGAAGATGTAATCACAGAGAATAGACATGTAAATCCAAAACCAAATACCCCACATGAAATTGGAAAGGTAAACAATAAGCGGGGCCGAGCAAAGCAAAAAAGGAGAAAGTGAAACATAAGTTCTCAAAGCAAGATATGAAAGCTTTTTTCCATCTTCGCTATATTTATATGGTAAGATCAGAAAGAGTTTTTCATCTTCCGTATTTCTATGCAACCATTCTTATTTTGCCATATGTTATAGTTATGATATATGTTTTTTTTTCAGCAGTATGGTTACGATAATGTGTTTTATTCAGGAGTATAGTTTTGAAAGATTCTCTTAAAATTGGCCAAGTGTTTGGGATTTTTGGTAATAATTAGTTAATTGGTTCAAGTTCAAATTGAGAAGAAGCTTTGGTTCTTAATATTATGCGTAAGGAATTGAAATTTATGTAACTTTTATTAACTCAGCTTTCTTTTCTATGTTTACAGAGAAGAAGAGAATTGAAGTTGATACTATTTTAAAAAGAAGAATTCCAATTTGGAATTAGTTCCTACTTTTAAAAAGGAAAGAAAGGATGACAAAGATGCATATGACAGCATTTTTTTTAGATTTGTATTGGGGTACATTCCTTTTAGATTTGATTGAGGGGTGTTTCCTTTTGATGTTCTGCATATGGTTTTATGTTTTCTGGTATGATACTACTGTATATTGTTGGTTTAAGGTGACCTACCACACTATAGCTCTTTAGACTCGTAAAGTTTGGATGGTTTATGTTTTACTTGCTCTGTATCATCTGAATACTTTATATACTTTATATTTTTAGAGAATTTGGTGCCAAGTGTTTTGCCATTATTTTTTAATAATTTTTTTTTTATACAGAAATTTGATTTGTTTTTAAAGAAAAATCTGATTACTATTTATTGAGCTATTTATAAAAATGAAAATGAAATTTATTAGAATTGTGTTTATTGAAATGTCTATAAAGAAATGAATTCATTGATTTTTTTCCATAATGAATGTATAGACGTAGAATTCAATTTTTGTTTAGAATATAATTCATTATTTTATAACTTTTTGGTTTTCAATCTTTGTTATATATATATATATATATATAATTCATATAATTGAGATTTTAATAATATTTTATTAAATTGATATTAAAAATCATTTAAAAACATATCATTCTTTGATCATGTATATAAAGTAAAATATTGAAAGATAAAAAAAAATTACATAGTACTTTGGGAAACCATTCATCCCCACTAATAATAAACTACATGATATATAGAGAGAGAGAGCCACCAAAATAAATTCGTGGGATTTTGGTTTAAAACATAAATACTTAAGAAACAGGTGTCAAAGCTTTGCTAGATCTGAGTCTAGCATTGTCATAGACCACTTTGTTTATGTTTTTAGGTTTTCTCCTCTCTTTACAGTGATGTACCACTCACGGATTTCAGATGGGGGCCGGTGGAGGCAAGAATCATGTGGAGATGGGACACATGTATTTTCATCTTTGAGATCGACTAAAAAAAAATTGGTGGAGGGTACTTCTGGTGGAAACAACGACAGGGTTTTACCCTCCTTTCAGCTTGCATCTAGGGTTAAAACATGACTAGGAATGGTAGTGGGATTTGTTCCTTATCTAGCTTGATTGATGCAAAAACATTCATCACAACTAAATCCTATATATAGCCATATTCAAGTATCTGATATTGTAGATTGCTCGACCTAGATTGGTTCTCCTGTAGAGTCTTTCAAACAAGGAGGTTTATTGATGGAGAAGGAGTTTCTTATATAGGATCAAAAGGAGGGCTTGTGAAGACGTAGAAAGTTGAAGGTTGAGAAGGTAAAGAAGGGTAGAAACTTATGTGTCATGGGTAAAGATATGATCATAGATATTGTACTATCCCTTTCCAAAAATTCCTTGGTTGGGAAGTTTGAATTTATTAAGCTTTCAAGGATGGAATTTATGGATTGGGTTAGTAAAAAATGGAAACCCATTATTAAATCAATGCCTAGGGTTCTTGTCCTTACGAATAGTTGGATCTGTTTTCAATTCCTTCCATAAGAAGATAGGAGGATAATCAAAGAATGGTTTTAGCTAATTGAAAAGGGGTCTTTGGTGCTCATCAAATGGCATGTAGGGTTTAACCCTTGGATGGAGAAGCTTCAAAATAAATATGTATCGGAATTGTTGTGTGACTTCCCCTCGCATTGTTGGAATTCGGCTGGTTTCAAGTGAGTGGCTAACTCTATCGGGAGATTTATACATATTGAGGAATATTTTGTGTTGTCTTTAGAACGGTGTATCCCTCGTATGCTGGTGGAATTGGATGTATCCAAAGGGCTTCCTGAAGAAATGGAGGTGTTTTTGGAGGGTGGATCCTCTATTCAAGGAATCTAGACTATTGGAAACTCCTGTTTAGATGTCATATTAAAGCTACATGTCCAAATTTACATTATTACAGCAGGTTTATGGAAGATGCTTATCCTCAAAAGATTGAACAAGATCGTATTGACACTAGTATAAGTTTTCCCATTCCTTTGGACTTGAGTTTAGCCTTATATTTTCTAGGTAAGTTCTACTCTTCCTTCCCAATCATTAAAATTTTGTTATCTTTTGAATAAATTATGAATACTTTGTTAGAATCTGGTTTAGAAATAAATCATGTGAGTAGTGGTGGGGTTTCAAATTTGGGGATTTTAGACCTTTTGTCTTCTTGTGTCACTAGGGATTTGGAAGTAAGCTTGACTAGGGTTTATGAAGTGGAACGAGAGAAGCATATGGATAGTAGTTCTCATCCCTATGAGTTGGTCATGAGAAACCCTATTGAGTATAAGGATTTATCTTGTATAGTGTGTGGGGAGGAAGATCTCCATGAAATCAAGGCTCTAAATATTAATATCTCCCATTCTCCACTGAAATATTTTAGAAAACCTTTTTCTATAGAAGACTTTCCTTCTCTCTTGGATTGGGTATCTCCTCAACCTATTCCTCATTATTCAGCAGTTGTGGATGAATAAAATGAGACTCTTCTGAGATAATCTTGAAGATATTTTTGGAAAGACGGATGAGATGAGATGACATCAACTCGAGAAAAAGATGATATCATTGAGTCCCGATAGCTTTGAATCATTACAACTCTAATTTTCCAAGTTTAAGGCCCTTCTTTTTCAGTTAAAACGGTGCGGAATCGAAAAGGAGGATGAGAAACTAGTCTTGACCATACTTTTTAAAATTGGTCCTGAATACTCAGTGTTTTTTTTTACCTTCCATGCCACCAAATTGATAGCATGATACTGGAATATTCCTAATCTTGTTTAGTTCACGGAATCCCTCACCCAGGAGCAAGATATATTGGTAATGACGGGCACCATCAAACCTTCCAAAGACCAAGTTTTGGTTGTTGGAGATTCGAGGGTGGATTCAAAGGGAAAGAAGAAAGCCAAAAATCCACCTAAGAAAAAGAGAGACAAGTGAAAGTCTCAAGAGGATCCCTCAGGATCCAAGAGGAACTTCTAGAAGAAGAAGAACAAAGGTGAAATAAGCAAGTGCGCATACTACAGTAAAGGCTATCATCCTAATAGCTCTTGTATGAAAAAGAAAATTGACATGTTGACCCAACACCTAGAGAAGAACAACATATCCCTTCTTGAATGCACAAGAAAGAGGGAAGGAGGATCAAACTCAGATGAAAAGGAGAGAGTATGTGCCTTGGTTGCCAGAAATTCAAGATCATCCACCTTAATCATTGATTCTGGAGCTTCTAGACACATGGTTTCGACAAGAGAGACTCTCTCCTTTCTTGATGATTCGAAAGGTACAAACATTTTTTTGGGAGAAGACTCTGTTACTGATATTTTGGGGAAGGGTAGGATTGATCTTGACCATGGTTCCTTCAACGATGTGTTGTATGTCCTAGGTCTTGTTGCTAACCTCTTATCGGTGTATCAGATCACCCACACTGGTTCTCCTAAGAAGGTCATCTTCTCTGCCAATTAAGTTGAAATCACAGATCTTTCAAATATTAAAGTCATAGCAAAAGGTGTTGTGGATCATAGTTCGAGGGTGTACACATTTTCCCATTACCTACCTTTATAAAACCCTTCACCTCTTCTCACTTATGATAATGAAGCAAGCAAGCTTTGGCATGAGATATTTGGCCATATTAACTTCAAGTACCTTTTAGAATTGAGTGAAAAATACATGTCCATAGGGTTACCAAAGATCAACTTTTCTAAGCGAGTGTGCCAAGGTTGCATCCTGGGAAAACACCCAGAGCACAAGTATGAGAGAGCTAGTCATGAGAGAACCTATGCACCCCTTGAGCTAATCAACGGTAACACTGTTGTTCCATTCCCTCATATGTCCATGATTCAAACCAAATATTCACTAATCTTCATAGATGACTTTTCCAGGTATTGTTGGGTCTACTTTCTGAAGCTTAGGTTTGAAGTTTTTGACCTCTTCAAGGTCTTTCGAGCCCTGGTTTAGAACCACTCTAAGAAGAAACTCAAGATCCTCATATATGATAATGGTGGAGAGTATGTCAAATCTGAGTCCATCCATTATTTCAAAGATGTAGGTATCCAGATGCAGCATTATATTCCCTACACACCTCAGCAAAATGGTGTTGTTGAGAGGAAGAATAGATCACTCAAAGAGATGGAAACTTGCATGATGGAGTCTAATACTTTGCCACCAAATTTTTGGGCCGAAGATATAAACTGTGCATTTTGTATCTAGAACAGGGTGCCACACAAGAAACTTGATGGAATCACTCCTTTTGAAGCTTTGAGTGGGCACAAGCCAGATGTGACCCCATTTCAGGTATTTTGGCTCAAAGGCTTGGGCTAGAATTCCAACTAAAAAGAGGAAGGCTTTGCAAAACCAAAGCAAAGAGTTCCTATCTGTTGGGTATTCTGAAGATTCAAAAGGGTAAAAGTTGATCAACTTAAGCACTTAAAAGGATTTCACTTAAAGGAGTGTTCAATTTGAAGAAGAGTCTCTAGCAGCAGTAGAAGTTGGAAGAAGAGTTATCTAGACTTCGAAAGAGATCTTAAGCGCTAGATGGAATGACTATACTTGCAGAGGCTTCTCGGAAGCTTTGACGGGTTGGCAAAACTTGATGATTCATAGACAGTTAGCTGGAAATTTTGAAAATCAATAAAGTATAGAATTTGTTTTGATTAGGTGGCAATATATCTTTTGGAGTTAAACTTTTTTCCTTGATGTAGTCAAACAATTTCTATTTTTAAGTTTTCTCGATCCTATATGTGTGGAGCCAAAAACATTTTTAAACTATTTTGATCCTACATGTGGGGATCCATAAACAGTCTCGAAAGGAGATATTATTTTGTATAAATATAGGAGTTTAAGGTAGGAAAAATGGTGTCGGAGGTAGTAGTGGATTCATATAGCACTTTTTGGATACTTCTTTGAGTCTATAACTTTGTTAAATTATGTAATTATATTTTTGGAAATTGTGTGAAGGATAAAAAATACTATATGAGCCAATTTTTTACTTTTAATCAATGCAAATACGGTTTCAATTTCTTCGATGTTTTGTAATGAATTTTATGAAAGATAGTGTTTCTATCCCTAGTTTCTCATTATAGATACATGTATTTGTGTTCCTTTTTACATAATGTTTTTCAATTTAAAACATATTTATTATCTGTTTATATGATCAACTGTTTGTGATTCTATAACTTGTGCTCAAAACCAGTTCATACATTTCTATTGTTTGTAGTAATATGGTTTCTATGATATCTTTGTTTACTTTCTATCATATGCGTATGGGCCTTTAGTTTTAGATTTCATCATTCATCTTTATACTTTATTTTCTTCCCTCCTATCACACACCGATAAACATAAAACTCCTAAACCAAAATCTTCAGTCTCCGTACCTTATTGAGATGTCTGGGCTTTGTACATTTGTAGTCTAGTACAAATTCCAATACCAACATATTTTGGAATCGTTTCCAGGGACGAAAGTGAAGCAGATCTTCCCTGGGTGATTTTCATTAATCTGATTTTGAAGGTGAACAAAAATAGAAAAGTATTACAAACTACAGTTTTCACCAAGCAACTTTCATAGTGGCTTATAGGAAAATAGGGACTAGGGGTAATCCTACTTTTCCCTTGCATCCAGGAGTATTAGACCCAGAGCATATTCTGAGAGAGGCTAGAAAAAAATTAAGTTCTACTTCTTCTAGAAGATACTAATATCCTTTATCTATATACATAGCAGATCAGTTACAGTTAGATCCTTTATCTACAGCCTAAAAAGGAAGAAAAACAATATTTGTATTTTCTTATCCATGCCACTCAAGTTGATAGTTTTTTAGGTTTACACCAATCCCTTATCATCTGAAAATGTTAAACCTCAGATCTTACATTCCGGAATTTTTTAATTAAAGTTTCAACTTTCACCTTATACTCCTCTCACAAGTAAGATCCCACTTCATCAGATTAAAATAAATATCCCTCCTTCTTTATTAAGTCAAGTTAAACCAATCATGGTTCGATAGCCTCTTGATTATATGGAACAAATAGTGTCTGCAATGTATGCCCCATTAGTGTTGCCTCAACCCCTTCATGCTCTTCCTGGAGGTGATTATCAAAAATATCTCCCTAGTTTTAAAGGTCAGGGTGAAGTAACAACAAAGGAACAATGGAATGGATTTTTCAGTTATGCTGACAATCAGAACATTGAGGTTAAGTATGTTTGGATGGGGATGTTTGTTCAGATCCTGAATGGAGAGGTCAGATAATGGTTCATAGAATTACCCGCGGGTTCTATAGATGGGATAGAAGCCTTAGAATAGGTGTTTATGAGACAATGGGGGGACACTAAAGATTATCTTTACTACATCATTGAATTTGGAGCTTTGAAAAGAGAGAAAAATGAACCAGTTATAGATTTTTCAAAATGCTTCAATAAGATGTATGGTAAGAGACCAGCTTAAATAAATCCTTATTAGACATCAGCAAAACTCATGTATGCTAATTCTTTTGATTCTAAGTTTTCTTTGCTACTAAGAGAAAGAAATATGTAACTTTGCTAAATATGCAGGAAGCTGCATTAGAAGTTGAGTCAAACTTGTTAGCATCAAGTAAACTTAAAGATAAATCAAATCTCAAGTACATGATAAAAAAAGGTAAAAAAGAGATGATGTCATCAACTTCTACATGAAAATCATCAAAAAATAAATTGGTTCTAGTACATTGTAGCATAAAATCCATGTGGATTCAACATACTTTGGGAGAAGTTTCTAGCTAAGAAGTTTATTTCAATATATTGATAATCCAAGTGCAATCTACCCTAGAGAATAAAATGAAGTGTGTGGAGCTTCATGCTCATTGTTTGACACAATTAGTGCAGTACAATTTTATTAATACTTTTACTATTGGACAAATTTTCAAATTTTTGACATATTTACAGATCTATTTTCAAAAGCTAATATTTTGAAACTTTGGGCTATACTGGGGCTTCAAGAAGTTGCAACTATGGGGGTGTGTACATAAGTAATGTCACCCCATAAGTCCCTAAGCATTGTATTTATGTGGTGGTATTGGAAAAGGAAGACCTCCTAGTCCATCACTCTTTTAGATATTATGGGGATATTCCATTTATAGTTGACAACTAACTAGGAGATAAACTAAATGGTCGACCAAGAGTTAAATTAAGGATTCAACTTAGAAAGAAAATAAGCATTCAACTAGATGAGAAGTTGGAATAAAATAGTCAACTGGTCCACAAAACAAGGGAGAAATTAAGTAGGACATTATGTAATATGTCTAAGCTATATAGATCCCAACTTCATGGCGGGGATTCTATTACGTTTCGCTCCATATAAGATGGTATTATGGATAGATATAAGCATAAGTAGTAATATTGTAATTTAATGTAATGAACATCTTTTGTTTATGGAAATATTTTGGTTTCTTGCACTTGCTTTTATGTTGAATCATATGCTTAAGTGTGCTTAGGCTATGTAACAGTGTCTATAGACACCGCTTCTATTTTAAAATACAAGAACTTTGATCTACATAATCTTATGATTCTCCAACACATTCACTAACATAGCTCCATTCCTTTCTTATGATTCTTCTTTAACCTTGAAATCTTCTACACCCTTCATAATGAATATTAAGTAGATAGATATGAAAAGAAAAATCAACTCATAAATAACAACATTAGATGATAACTATATAAAAAAATATCGATATTTATTATATCAATCAAGAACTTTTAAATAGTAACTTCTTCATGAAAACACTCATTATATTTTGCATTATAAATATTTACTGACAAAGAAGAGAGATGAAACTTCAATAAGATGCGTGAGTTATCAATCTATCATTCACTTTGAGGAATCTTACTAAAACGCAATCAAACACTAACATTAATTTTTTGATGTATTAAAATAATGTTATGAGTTATCCATCCATTGTTCACTTCGATGAATTTCCTTAATATCCAATATACGACTAATATTTTGATGTATTAAAATGGTGTTATTTGGTGAAGAAAATCTTATTTTGAGTGGTGTTATTTGGTAAAGGAAATATTATTTTCTTATGGTTTAAAGTTAATATACAAAACTACAATATCAAAACAAATCAATGAAAGGTGTTATCTCCGTAAGGTTTGTTTAGTTCATATATTGAACAAAAATATAGGAAACCTTATATAAATAAAAATGTGATACCTAAAATACATTCAAAAATATTCAAGGATAAAGTATAGCCTGTTTTTTTTCGGAACCATGCTTCATCATCAAAGATTAAAAAGAATGAAAATATAAGAAGAAGAATAAATAAGTTGATTCTTTGAAAGGGCTCAAATTATTGTGATATCAAATTAATAACAAAAAATATAGGTTAGAACATTCTTAGTATCCAAGTGGACAGTGATTAAAATATTGTTGGTACTAAAAACTGTAGGGGATGAAGTGTGGGAAGTAAAACTCCTAGCCATGAGTGACTTTGCTTGCAATTGAAGAGAGATGGAAGAGATCACAATTATTTATGTATGGTGGATCTCCAACAAGAAATACTATAATACATCAATAATAAAAAATTACCCCTTAACTTTGCAAGGTACTAGCATTTGAATTCTACCAATTGAAGTTCCACTCGCGATCCATGTCAATCCAATAGTACGTAAATAATAGTTACAATGAGAAATGGGTTTTGATAGCGTTTTTATGATCTTGTGGAGTGTTTCTAGTCATTTGTTTTGGATTTTTTTGGCATTTTTGCAATTTTTACTGGCTTCAAGCTAGCCATTTTGGTTGGCTTAGTACAAACCAATTCAAAAATTTGGGAATTTATTTCTGTTTTTTGAAACCTTTTCTTTAGGTTTCGATGTTTTTAGGTTTTCTCCTCTCTTTACAGTGATGTACCACTCACGGATTTCAGATGGGGGCCAGTGGAGGCAAGAATCATGTGGAGATGGGACACATGTATTTTCATCTTTGAGACCGACTAAAAAAAAATTGGTGTAGGGTATTTCTGGTGGAAACAACGATAGGGTTTTACCCTCCTTTCAACTTGCATCTAGGGTTAAAACATGACTAGGAATGGTAGTGGTATTTGTGCCTTATCCAGCTTGATTGATGCAAAAACATTCATCACAACTAAATCCTATATATAGCCATATTCAAGTATATGATATTGTAGATTGCTCGACCTAGATTCATTCTCCTGTAGAGTATTTCAAAGAAGGAGGCTTATTGATGGAGAAGGAGTTTCTTATACAGGATCAAAAGGAGGGCTTGTGAAGACGTAGAAAGTTGAAGGGTGAGAAGGTAAAGAAGGGTAGAACCTTATCTGTCATGGGTAAAGATGTGATCACAGATATCGTACTATCCCTTCCCAAAAATTCCTTGGTTGGGAAGTTTGAATTTATTAAGCTTTCAAGGATGGAATTTATGGATTGGGTTAGTAAAAAATGGAAACCCATTATTAAATCAATGCCTAGCGTTCTTGTCCTTACGAATAGTTGGATCTGTTTTCAATTCCTTCCATAAGAAGATAGGAGGATAATCAAAGAATGGTTCTGGCTAATTGAAAAGGGGCCTTTGGTGCTCATCAAATGGCATGTAGGGTTTAACCCTTGGAAGGAGAAGCTTCAAAATAAATATGTATGGGAATTGTTGTGTGAATTCCCCTCACATTGTTGGAATTCGGCTGGTTTCAAGTGAGTGGCTAACTCTATCGGGAGATTTATATATATTGAGGAATATTTTGTGTTGTCTTTCGAACGCTATATCCCTTGTATGCTGGTGGAATTGGATGTATCGAAAGGGCTTCTTGAAGAAATGGAGGTGTTTTTGGAGGGTGGATCCTCTATTCAAAGAATCTAGACTATTGGAAACTCATGTTTAGATGTCATATTAAAGCTACATGTCCAAATTTACTTTATTACAGCAGGTTTATGGAAGATGCTTATCCTCAAAAGATTGAACAAGATCGTATTGACACTAGTATAAGTTTTCCCATTCCTTTGGACTTGATTTTAGCCTTATATTTTCTAGGTAAGTTCTACTCTTCCTTCCCAATCATTAAAATTTTGTTATCTTTTGAATAAATTATGAATACTTTGTTAGACTATGGTTTAGAAATAATTCATGTGAGTAGTGGTGGGGTTTTAAATTTGGGGATTTTAGACCTTTTGTCTTCTCGTGTCACAAGGGATTTGGAAGTAAGCTTGACTAGGGTTTATAAAGTGGAACGAGAGAAGCATATTGATAGTAGTTCTCATCCCTATGAGTTGGTCATGAGAAACCCTATTGAGTATAAGGATTTATCTTGTATAGTGTGTGGGGAGGAAGATCTCCATGATATCAAGGCTCTAAATATTAATATCTCCCATTCTCCACTGAAATATTTTAGAGAACCTTTTTCTATAGAAGACTTTCCTTCTCTCTTGGATTGGGTATCTCCTCAACCTATTCCTCATTATTCAGCAGTTGTGGATGAATAAAATGAGACTCTTCTGAGATAATCTTGAAGATATTTTTGGAAAGACGGATGAGATGAGATGACATAAACTCGAGAACAAGATGATATCATTGAGTCTCGATAGCTTTGAATCATTACAACTCTAATTTTCCAAGTTTAAGGCCCTTCTTTTTCAGTTAAAATGGTGCGGAATCGAAAAGGAGGATGAGAAACTAGTCTTGACCATACTTTTTAAAATTGGTCCTGAATACTCAGTGTTTTTTTTTACCTTCCATGCCACCAAATTGACAGCATGATACTGGAATATTCCTAATCTTGTTGAGTTCATGGAATCCCTCACCCAAGAGCAAGATATATTGGTAATGACAGGCACCATCAAACCTTCCAAAGACCAAGTTTTGGTTGTTGGAGATTCGAGGGTGGATTCAAAGGGAAAGAAGAAAGCCAAAAATCCACCTAAGAAAAAGAGAGACAAGTGAAAGTCTCAAGAGGATCCCTCGGGATCCAAGAGGAACTTCTAGAAGAAGAAGAACAAAGGTGAAATAAGCAAGTGCGCATACTACAGTAAAGGCTATCATCCTAAGAGCTCTTGTATGAAAAAGAAAATTGACATGTTGACCCAACACCTGGAGAAGAACCACATATCCCTTCTTGAATGCACAAGAAAGTGGGAAGGAGGATCAAACTCATATGACAAGGAGAGAGTATGTGCCTTGGTTTCCAGAAATTCAAGATCATCCACCTTACTCATTGATTCTGGAGCTTCTAGACACATGGTTTCGACAAGAGAGACTCTCTCCTCTCTTGATGATTCGAAAGGTACAAACATTTTTTTTTGAGATGAATCTGTTACTGATATTTTGGGGAAGGGTAGGATTGATCTTGACCATGGTTTCTTCAACGATGTGTTGTATGTCCCAGGTCTTTTTGCTAACCTCTTATCGGTGTATCAGATCACCCACACTGGTTCTCCTAAGAAGGTCATCTTCTCTCCCAATTAAGTTGAAATCACAGATCTTTCGAATATTAAAGTCATAGCAAAAGTTGTTGTGGATCAAAGCTCGAGGGTGTACAAATTTTCCCATTACCTACCTTTCTAAAACCCCTCACCTCTTCTCACTCATGATAATGAAGCAAGCAAGCTTTGGCATGATATATTTGTCCATATTAACTTCAAGTACCTTTTAGAATTGAGTGACAAATACATGGCCATAGGGTTACCAAAGATCAACTTTTCTAAGGGAGTCTGCCAAGGTTGCATCCTAGGTAAACACCGAGAGCACAAGTATGAGAGAGCTAGTCATGAGAGAACCTATGCACCCCTTGAGCTAATCAACGGTAACACTATTGTTCCATTCCCTCATATGTCCATGATTCAAACCAAATATTCACTAATCTTCATAGATGACTTTTCCAGGTATTGTTGGGTCTACTTTATGAAGCTTAAGTTTGATGTTTTTGAAGTACATTGTAGCATAAAATCCATGTGGATTCAACATACTTTGGGAGAAGTTTCTAGTTAAGAAGTTTATTTCAATATATTGATAATCCAAGTGCAATC
>LPNX010607779.1:15946-28173 GCA_001517045.1 Pseudotsuga menziesii
TTTTTAGTATCCAATTGGACAGTGTTTAAAATATTGTTGGTACTAAAAACTGTAGGGGATGAAGTGTGGGAAGTAAAACTCCTAGCCATGAGTGACTTTGCTTGCAATTGAAGAGAGATGGAAGAGATCACAATTATTTATTTATGGTGGATTTCCAAGTTATCATTGTTGTTTAGGAACACTGTATAATTCAATAATCTCTTTATAATACTCCAATAAGAAATACTATAATACATCAATAATAAAAACTTACTCCTTAACTTTCCAAGGTACTAGCATTTCAATTCTACCAATTGAAGTTCCACTCGCGATCCATGTCAATCCAATAGTACGTAAATAATAGTTACAATGAGAAATGGGTTTTGATAGCGTTTTTATGATCTTGTGGAGTGTTTCTAGTCATTTGTTTTGGATTTTTTTGGCATTTTTGCAATTTTTTCTGGCTTCAAGCTAGCAATTTTGGTTGGCCTAGTACAAACCAATTCAAAAATTTGGGAATTTATTTCTGTTTTTTGAAACCTTT
The DNA here is from genome assembly GCA_001517045.1 of Pseudotsuga menziesii. Lineage (NCBI taxonomy): Eukaryota > Viridiplantae > Streptophyta > Pinopsida > Pinales > Pinaceae > Pseudotsuga > Pseudotsuga menziesii. The sequence continues at coordinate 16,470 of LPNX010607779.1, forward strand.
TCTTTAGGTTTTGATGTTTTTAGGTTTTCTCCTCTCTTTACAGTGATGTACCACTCACGGATTTCAGATGGGGGCCGGTGGAGGCAAGAATCATGTGCAGATGGGACACATGTATTTTCATCTTTGAGACCGACTAAAAAAAAGTTGGTGGAGGGTACTTCTGGTGGAAACAACGATAGGGTTTTACCCTCCTTTCAGCTTGCATCTAGGGTTAAAACATGACTAGGAATGGTAGTGGGATTTGTTCCTTATCTAGCTTGATTGATGCAAAAACATTCATCACAACTAAATCCTATATATAGCCATATTCAGGTATCTGATATTGTAGATTGCTCGACCTAGATTGGTTCTCCTGTAGAGTCTTTCAAAGAAGGAGGTTTATTGGTGGAGAAGGAGTTTCTTATACAGGCTCAAAAGGAGGGCTTGTGAAGATGTAGAAAGTTGAAGGGTGAGAAGGTAACATTATGTGTCATGGGTAAAGATGTGATCATAGATATGGTACTATCCCTTTCCAAAAATTCCTTGGTTGGGAAGTTTGAATTTATTAAGCTTTCAAGGATGGAATTTATGGATTGGGTTAGTAAAAAATGGAAACCCACTATTAAATCAATGCCTAGGGTTCTTGTCCTTACAAATAGTTGGATCTGTTTTCAAATCCTTCCATAAGAAGATAGGAGGATAATCAAGGAATGGTTCTGGCTAATTGAAAAGGGGTCTTTGGTGCTCATCAAATGGCATGTAGGGTTTAACCCTTGGAAGGAGAAGCTTCAAAATAAATATGTATGGGAATTGTTGTGTGACTTCCCCTCGCATTGTTGGAATTCGGCTGGTTTCAAGTGAGTGGCTAACTTTATCGGGAGATTTATACATATTGAGGAATATTTTGTGTTGTCTTTCGAACGCTGTATCCCTCGTATGCTGGTGGAATTAGATGTATCGAAAGGGATTCCTAAAGAAATGGAGGTGTTTTTGGAGGGTGGATCCTCTATTCAAAGAATATAGACTATTGGAAACTCCTATTTAGATGTCATATTAAAGCTACATGTCCAAATTTACATTATTACAACAAGTTTATGGAAGATGCTTATCCTCAAAAGATTGAACAAAATCGTATTGACACTAGTATAAGTTTTCCCATTCATTTGCACTTGAGTTTAGCCTTATATTTTCTAGGTAAGTTCTACTCTTCCTTCCCAATCATTAAAATTTTGTTATCTTTTGAATAAATTATGAATAAATTGTTAGACTCTGGTTTAGAAATAAATCATGTGAGTAGTGGGGTTTCAAATTTGGGGATTTTAGACCTTTTTTCTTCGCGTGTCACGAGGGATTTGGAAGTAAGCTTGACTAGGGTTTCTGAAGTGGAATGAGAGAAGCATATTGATAGTAGTTCTCATCCCTATGAGTTGGTCATGAGAAACCCTATTGAGTATAAGGATTTATCTTGTATAGTGTGTGGGGAGGAATATCTCCATGAAATCAAGGCTCTAAATATTAATATCTCCCATTCTCCACTGAAATATTTTAGAGAACCTTTTTCTATAGAAGACTTTCCTTCTCTCTTGGATTGGGTATCTCCTCAACCTATTCCTCATTATTCAGCAGTTGTGGATGAATAAAATGAGACTCTTCTGAGATAATCTTGAAGATATTTTTGGAAAGACGGATGAGATGAGATGACATCAACTCAAGAACAAGATGATATCATTGAGTCCCGATAGCTTTGAATCATTACAACTCTAATTTTCCAAGTTTAAGGCCCTTTTTTTTCAGTTAAAACAGTGCGGAATCGAAAAGGAGGATGAGAAACTAGTCTTGACCATACTTTTTAAAATTGGTCCTGAATACTCAGTGTTTTTTTTTACCTTCCATGCCACAAAATTGACAGCACGATCCTGGAATATTCCTAATCTTGTTGAGTTCATGGAATCCCTCACCCAGGAGTAAGATATATTGGTAATGGCAGGCACCATCAAGCCTTCCAAAGACCAAGTTTTGGTTGTTGGAGATTCGAGGGTGGATTCAAAGGGAAAGAAGAAAGCCAAAAATCCACCTAAGAAAAAGAGAGACAAGTGAAAGTCTCAAGAGGATCCCTCAGGATCCAAGAGGAACTTCTGGAAGAAGAAGAACAAAGGGAAATAAGAAAGTGCGCATACTACAGTAAAGGCTATCATCCTAAGAGCTCTTGTATGAAAAATAAAATTGACATGTTGACCCAACACCTGGACAAGAACAACATATCCCTTCTTGAATGTACAAGAAAGAGGGAAGGAGGATCAAACTCAGATGACAAGGAGAGAGTATGTGCCTTGGTTGCCAGAAATTCAAGATCCACCTTAATCATTGATTCTGGAGCTTCTAGACACATGGTTTCGACAAGAGATACTCTCTCCTCTCTTGATGATTGGAAAGGTACATACATTTTTTTGGGAGATGACTCTGTTACTGATATTTTGGGGAAGGGTAGGATTGATCTTGACCATGGTTCCTTCAACGATGTGTTGTATGTCCCAGGTCTTGTTGCTAACCTCTTATCGGTGTATCAGATCACCCACACTGGTTCTCCTAAGAAGGTCATCTTCTCTCCCAATTAAGTTGAAATCACAGATCTTTCGAATATTAAAGTCATAGCAAAAGGTGTTGTGGATCACAGTTCGAGGGCGTACAAATTTTCCCATTACCTACCTTTCTAAAACCCCTCACCTCTTCTCACTCATGATAATGAAGCAAGCAAGCTTTGGCATGAGATATTTGGCCATATTAACTTCAATTACCTTTTAGAATTGAGTGACAAATACATGGCCATAGTGTTACCAAAGATCAACTTTTCTAAGGGAGTCTGCCAAGGTTGCATCCTAGGAAAACACCCAGAGCACAAGTATGAGAGAGCTAGTCATGAGAGAACCTATGCACCGCTTGAACTAATCAACGGTAACAGTTTTGTTCCATTCCATCATATGTCCATGATTCAAACCAAATATTCACTAATCTTCATAGATGACTTTTCTAGGTATTGTTGGGTCTACTTTCTGAAGCTTAAGTTTGAAGTTTTTGACCTCTTCAAGGTCTTTCGAGCCCCGGTTGAGAACCAGTCTGAGAAGAAAAAAAAGATCCTCATATATGATAACGGTGGAGAGTATGTCAAATCTGAGTTCATCCATTATTGTAAAGATGCAGGTATCGAGATGCAGCATTCTATTCCCTACACACCTCAGCAAAATGGTGTTGTTGAGAGGAAGAATAGATCACTCAAGGAGATGGAAACTTGCATGATGGAGTCTAATACTTTGCCACCAAAGTTTTGGGCCGAAGATATAAACTGTGCATCCTATATCCAGAACAGGGTGCCACACAAGAAACTTGATGGAATCACTCCTTCTGAAGCTTTGAGTGGGCACAAACCAGATGTGACCCCATTTCAGGTATTTTGGCTCAAATGCTTGGGCTAGAATTCCAACTAAAAAGAGAAAGGCTTTGCAAAACCAAAGCAAAGAGTTCCTATTTGTTGGGTATTCTGAAGATTCAAAAGGGTAAAAGTTGATCAACTTAAGCACTCAAAAGGAATTCACTGAAAGGAGTGTTCAATTTGAAGAATTTGAGTCTTTAGCAGCAGTAGGAGTTGGAAGAAGAGTTATCTAGACTTCAAAAGAGATCTCAAGCGCCAGATGGAATGACTATACTTGCAGAGGATTCTCGGAAGCTTTGACGGGTTGGAAAAACTTGATGATTCATAGACAGTTAGCTGGAAATTTTGAAAATCAATTTAGTTTAGAATTTGTTTTGATTAGGTGGCAATATATCTTTTGGAGTTAAACTTTTTTCGTTGATGTAGTCAAACAATTTCTATTTTTAAGTTTTCTCGATCCTATATGTGTGGATCCAAAAACATTTTTAAACTATTTTGATCCTACATGTGGTGATCCATAAACAGTCTCGAAAGGAGATATTATTTTGTATAAATATAGGAGTTTAAGGTAGGAAAAATGGTGTCGGAGGTAGTAGTAAATTCATATAGCACTTTTTGGATACTTCTTTGAGTCTATAACTTTGCTAAATTATGTAAGTATATTTTTGGAAATTGTATGAAGGATAAAAAATACTATATGAGCCAATTTTTTACTTTTAATCAATGCAAATACTGTTTCAATTTCTTCGATGTTCTGTAATGAATTTTATGAAAGATAGTGTTTCTATCCCTAGTTTCTCATTATAGATACATGTATTTGCGTTCCTTTTTACATAATGTTTTTCAATTTAAAACATATTTATTATCTGTTTATATGATCAACTGTTTGTGATTCTATAACTTGTGCTCAAAACCAGTTCATACATATCTATTGTTTGTAGTAATATGGTTTCTATGATATCTTTGTTTACTTTCTATCATATGTGTATGGGCCTTTAGTTTTAGATTTCATCATTCATATTTATACTTTATTTTCTTCCCTCCTATCACACACCGATAAACTTAAAACTCCTAAACCAAAATCTTTAGTCTCCGTACCTTATTGAGATGTCTGGGCTTTGTACATTTGTAGTCTAGTACAAACTCCAATACCAACATATTTTGGAATCGTTTCCAGGGACGAAAGTGAACCAGATCTTCCCTGGGTGATTTTCATTAATCTGATTTTGAAGGTGAACAAAAATAGAAAAGTATTACAAACTACAGTTTTCACCAAGCAACTTTCATAGTGGCTTATAGGAAAATAGGGACTAGGGGTAATCCTACTTTTCCCTTGCATCTAGGAGTATTATACCCAGAGCATATTCTGAGAGAGGCTAGACAAAAATTAAGTTCTACTTCTTCTAGAAGATACTAATATCCTTTATCTATATACATAGCAGATCAGTTACAGTTAGCTTCTCCTTCTCGAGATCTACAGCCTAAAACGGAAGAAAAACAATATTTGTATTTTCTTATCCATGCCACTCAAGTTGATAGTTTTTCAGGTTTACACCAATCCCTTATCATCTGAAAATGTCAAACCTCAGATCTTACATTCCAGAATTTTTTAATTAAAGTTTCAACTTTCACCTTATACTCTTCTCACAAGTAAGATCCCACTTCATCAGATTAAAATAAATATCCCTCCTTCTTTATTAAGTCAAGTTAAACCGATCATGGTTCGATAGCCTCTTGATTATATGGAACAAATAGTGTCTGCAATGTATGCCCCATTAGTGTTGCCTCAACCCCTTCATGCTCTTCCTGTAGGTGATTATCAAAAATATCTCCCTAGTTTTAAAGTTCAGGGTGAAGTAACAACAAAGGAACAATGGAATGGATTTTTCAGTTATGCTGACAATCAGAACATTGAGGTTAAGTATGTTTGGATGGGGATGTTTGTTCAGATCCTGGATGGAGAGGTCAGATAATGGTTCAGAGACAATGGGGGGACACTAAAGATTCTCTTTACTACATCACTGAATTTGGAGCTTTGAAAAGAGACAAAAATGAACCAGTTATAGATTTTTCAAAATGCTTCAATAAGATGTATGGTAAGAGACCAGCTGAAATAAATTCTTATTAGACATCAGCAAAACTCATGTATGCTAATTCTTTTGATTCTAAGTTTTCTTTGCTACTAAGAGAAATAAGTATGTAACTTTGCTAAATATGCAGGAAGCTGCATTAGAAGTTGATTCAAACTTGTTAGCATCAAGTAAACTTAAAGATAAATAAAATCTCAAGTACATGATAAAAAAAGGTAAAAAAGAGATGATCTCATCAACTTCTACACGAAAATCATCAAAAAATAAATTGGATGAAACGACCAAGTTAATAAAGAATATGTCTGCAAATATAAATAGGTTAGAAAAGGAGAACAAGAATCAAACTAGACCTATACAAGAAGGAGAGAGAAATCCAAATCAATTTAGGCACCATTTTGTTCCTAGATTTTTACTTAGATAAAGAATAAATAATGATATTCAAAGAGAAAGGAGAGATAATGAAGATCAAATAATTCAACCTCATTTCCAAAACAATTTGATAGGAGATGATGAATCTTATGAGGTAGATGAAAAGGAAGTTGAGGATTTAGATGAACATGAGCATGATATTGATCAAATTGATGATGGTTTTTCCTCTGTAATATCTCGCTTGGATACCCCCTAAGCACCTTTAATTTATGAATGTTTATTGTACTTTAATTATGGTGAGGAGCTCAAGGCCAAGGCCCCATCAGAAAGAAAAGGAAAGAAAAAAAATATAAGATAAAAAAGTAAAACCCATGCCATCCTCGAAAAACTGAAAACTACTAGCAAAACCCTAGACAACTTAATCTCCTAGTAAGTCGTGACGAGGCTAATATATTCGGTTAACGAATGAATGGATCTGACTCCTTTAAATAAGATGTCTTACCTGAAACCAAAACCTGGAATCTAGAACCAAGGAAACCATGTTGAATACATTACAAGCCTGATTTTTTTTAAACCTTACTCAAAGGTGCTAAAATATTGAAATGTGTACCACGTAAAACTTTCAAAACGATACGACCATATGTATACATTGATATATGGATTATACTAGAACAACCTAGAATACAAACAGTAAAAACATGACATTTTTTACTTAAGAGGTGGGTATGGGGGTTGTTCCCTATACATTAAATTAGCTAAGAAAAGGGAATCGCTTTCTGGGAGGAAAACGTGGCTATTATTCCCACATTAGGAGGAAAAACATGGGAATCATTCCCATAACTAGAAAAGAGTGCCATGTGTCAGACAATGAGGGGAAAACCGATTTATTTTCTTTCCAACGGCCCTCCATTAAGGGAGAGCGATATCTGCCTTGATAAGGGGAGTGCCTGTGGAATTTTGGGAATACCTGTGCCTGTTGTAAGCTACAATTGCTACACCTCCATGAAGGAGAGAATCTATGCGCCCTTTAAGAAGGGGGCTCTACGTTTTATTTGGGGAGGGAAGCCTCTTGAGAAGAGAGCGAAACAAATTCAGCCGATGTGCATTGTGCTGGCGGGCATTCCTTCCAGTGAATGAGCCTTCGACCTTTCCAGGTGTGTGGTACAGATTAAGGTATGTTCGAGTGCTCATGCCTCCATTTTTGGATGTAAGCCGAAACCTTTCTTTTGAGTCTACAGAATTTGACCCATATGTTCCTTTTGTGTAATGGATGATGCCCAAGCTTGGGTATGTACCAAATGCACTCCCTAGTTGATTTACAAACCTGCATGTGCGTATTTTGGGGATCAACTTGCATCCGACTGCATGGATGGTTTTTCTTACCTTTCCTGCATTAGGGTTTAGGTATTTTATTTATAAATAGATCCAAGACCCATGATTTAGTTTTTCATACTGGATCATTTTGTTTTCTTATGGGTCCATCCCAATCCAGAGATGTGTTTTGTGGTGGATTTTCTTTGTCTTTTCTACCTGGTAAATTCAAAAATGAAAGCTGGTATGCGTTGACCTTCTTATGCCTTGGATCTGCCCTTGCATAGGCTCCTCCATAGTCCTAAACCTCATCTTTCCACGTCCTAGATGTCAACGCAACCATACGCTCGACGATTTTATAGTTGGGCGGATTGTAAATGCTTTTTCCCTTATGGAGACATGCCATTTACCATGGCAACCAGATTCTTGATTTTAGTGTCTGGCTGTATAACTTTCTGTGATGAATCATTCAGGATGTTCGAGGGGTGTAATCATTTCAGCTCATGGAACCCTGTAGTTTAAAAGATACATTTTCTACATATTTTTTTTTATAAAAATAAGGCATACATATTCATCACTACCGCAATGGTTTTCAAGGGTTAATAATGTCATTAACCTGCTGTTAAAGGACGAGATACATCCATTGTTTGAAAGTGTTGTTGCCGTGAAATCAATTCTGGGGAGATCAGAGGCCCACAAGATGTTGTGTTTGACAAAAGCGAAATTTCCAGCAACGTTATTCCACTCGTATTTCGACATTTTCATATATGCGCTCCTGCTGGTGCACTAGGAATGAACGACTCGCTGTGTACCTTAGAAAAACCCAACCGCAACTCCACCACTCCTTTCAGCGTAATGATCTTACGGACTGTAGAAATCGTCCGGGAGGATGATCTACTGTTGAGGGCAGGGTAATGTTTTTTTTTACAATCCATCATAATAGAAATTCCTTAACCGTATTACTGATTTCCATATGATTGGAAATCTCCAGCCTTGGATTTCCTTGGTCCTTAGTATACCCCTAAAGTGTGATGGCCCAATTTGGTTGAGGTAGGCGATGCTTAACGTTGAATCCAGATTTAGACAGATTCATGTTTTCCATATGAAATTTCAATAAGGACTTCGATTTGTTGTTTTTCCTTAATGTTTACCTTATGGGTTGCCTCCAAAGTTTTCATAGGTCATAGTGATATTTCTGGTGAAATCTTTAGGTAATTGTTGTGGATTCCCTTGACACTCTGTTTAGGCACGTCTTCAGCTAATCAGAATGGTAATACGATAGCCTCTGTTGTAGTTTATGGATTGAAATCTATAAGTTTCAAGGGACTCCACTACGACTTAAATGCATTTGTTGGACAAGTAATTACACGCTTGCATGTGTAGTTGGTATATCATTTTTTTATTTTTGAACATATACCTTACTGTATGCCTGCATATAGACCCAATGTTGTCGATTTGGGCATGTCTAGTTGAGGGTCGGGATCACCCTTAATGAACAATCCTAACGTGTGTTCTTTAGAATCAAATTATATGATTATTGGAAACTCTCTATGGGAGGGAGTCCTTCAAGCGTGAATAGGAAGATTGTCCGGCAACAGCATTGTTGCAAATTGTAAAGCGGCTATTTGGAAAATATTACATGATAAGAAAGATTGGTGGACGTAACCCCAAGTTTGGGATGAACCACGTACATTGTTGTCCTTTTTGTTATTGTGTCTAATGGTGTTTTCCTTGCATTATGTTGTATATTTAAAATGGTTTAAATATTTTAAAAATGATCATCAAGAATAGTGAGTTGGAATCATATTGATCTTAGTCTGCTCTTTGGCATTTGTTAGAGGCATTGTGATGAAGAAATGCTTGCAAGATTGTGAATAATACTGGAATGTTGAGAACACTTAATAATCACAATTAAAAGGCTAACGCCAACGAAACTAACATTTTATGGATTAGATATTTTGTAAGCTATGCTCAGGCTATGATTTACTTTGAATTGTGTTTTACAAAGGGTGCCTTACGAATTGATATTTTAAGGCTGGACAAAAGTATTTAAACTAGAAAGTATTTCATGTACAGCCTTAGGTCATAGTTTTCAAGTCAAAATTTCCAAAGAAAAGCTAAGCCTATAGACGTTTTTAAAGAAAATACAATAAAGGAAAGTTCCTTAGTTCATGGATGTACACAAATATGTGTAATTTAACAATGATGTAGGTATATCTTCAAGGCAAGATTGTGATGCTATTTATGGATGTAGCCATGGTTTAGGTACTTGTATTAAAGGATGAGGTGTCTTAGGGAAGGATCACCTTTTTTTTTATGTCCCGGAGTGGTTACATTCTCGTTTTTGCTGACATTTTCATTAGAAGGTTATGTTGAGGAATTGGTTATTATTTTTCCCAATTACTTTAACATGGTGGGATTTTGTGATGAAATATTTTAATAAATTCTCCTTGTCTCCAATAAAACTTACTACGATGTTTGTTAATTAAATAATGAGAAAGAAAAAATCACCACATTTTCCTCTTATACTACATTGAGATATATGGGGTTTGTCACATATGGTATCATGGCGAGAGTTGAAACGCTTGGGCCTATTGGGCTCAAACTGCTTCCGCATAATTCGTTTTAACTAACGATTGGGTTTTGCTCTGTGATAACAGAAAAATCAATAGGTTCACATTGTCCAGCCAATCCAGGTACCTTGAGTTGCACCCAACTCAAATGGTTATCGACCCTGTAGTTGTGCAGGAGAAGCAGGAACCTCTTCTCAGATCATAGGTATCTGGTTATTTTCCCACTTCCACGTTAAGCCGATGACATAAATACATAGGTATCTGGTTATTTCCTTATTTTTCTTTTGAAAGGATTTATGAACGGTTAATACGACTGTTCCGTCATTATTTTAAACTACGCAATTGAATTATTGGTAAGGTATAAGAGTCTTCCTAGACAAACTCCTGGTCGGTGAAAGTACCTTCTACTATAATAATAATGGGGAGTTAAATTGTTGTTAATGACATGATGTACGTGGACTGTGATAGGTCACATTGTAACACTCAGTAATTAGTGCTGTTACAAATTAGCGTTAAAGGGTTACCTAATTACCTACAGACCTAAGGAGTCACATTCTCTGTTGTCCTATATTTGCAATTATTCCACAATCCTAATATTCTAGTTAAATCGTTTAATGAACAACCAAATGTAAGTATGGCATGGCCTAGGTTACTGGCATAATCATTTCTTACTTCACCTACTCATCGTAACATTTTGGGTTACAACCATGTCTTACATCTGACACTAGGCTTAGCACAGGTTACTGGCATAATCGTTGCTTACTTCACCTACTCATCGTAACTTTTTGGGTGACAACCATGTCTTACATCTGAAACTAGGCTTATCTTAAACTCAAAGGCTTGTTTCCTCTGCAATCTCTTTAGACATTAACACTGTTGAACAATTGCTATATATAAATCATCGAGTATATGAATCTTGAAAGAAAATGCCCTCAGTTAACATTGGTATCATTTGCTTCAAATCTGAGTTCATTGTCTATTGAAATTTGGTTGATAACATTGACAGTAAACTTTGATTATGTTGGATTTCCCACATTGACCTTTTTGGTTGAATATTTAGATTGAAATCCTTATTTGGATTCCAAATTAAATCGATTACATAGGCATCAATTCTGAATTTGTTTTTGTAGTCGATTTGCATTGAATGCCAAAATTTTGCAGGGAAGCATAAATTACAATCTCTCCCTTTAAAACATACCTCTAGTAATTTTCCTTTCAAAAATGGGGTCCATATTTTATAGGTGAGATTCATCCTGCTTCAAGCGGTCAACATAAATGGATCTTAACAGTTACTGACTTGTTCACTAAATGGGAGGAAGCAATTCCTACAAACAGAGCGACAAATGAAGTTATCATAAATTATTTGCAGGAAAATATCTTGAGTAGATTTCGATCCCCAAGGAAAATGGTGACTAACAATGATCCAACATTCAAATCTAAATCCATGCTTAGCTTCTGTGAAAGGAATGGCATCATACTTAAAAACTCTACATCCTATTATCCTCAGGGTAATGGTTTAGCAGAATCCACGAATAAAAATATTATCAGCAGTATTAAAAAGATGTTATCTCATAAAAATAAGGATTGGGATAAAATGCTAAAATATGCTCTTTGGGCTGATCGAGTCACAACCAAAAAATCCATTGGTACTTCTCCTTTCCAGTTAGTTTATGGTGTAGATGCAATATTTCCTATTCGGTTAAGTTTTCTAGTCATAAACTTGATGCAGGACATAAAAGAAGAAGCAAATGAAGTAAATAGAAGGATGCTTCAGATTGTTCAATTGCAACAAGAAAGAGAAGCTTTGATAGAAAAGGATGAGGTTTATAAAAGGAAAGTAAAAAAAAAATTGATATCAGGGCTAACGAAGACACTTTTCTGGTAAACGATATGGTGATTAGATGGGATGCATGTAGAGATGAAAAAGGAAAACATGGAAAGTTTGATAACCTATG
>LPNX010607781.1:2410-44562 GCA_001517045.1 Pseudotsuga menziesii
AAGGCGTTATTATGTTTAAGGTTTAAAACCTTATCTACCTTGATATATATTGTATAATTTGTAAACTTTATGGTTTATGGAATAGGGTTTATGGCATGATCCATATGCCATTAAAACCTTGTAAAAATTTATTTGGAAAACCATAGGGTAAAAGTATTTGGTTTATGGCATATTTCATATGCCATACAACTTAGTTTTAACATGGCATTTGAGGTTTTTGATATGGTTTTAATGTTAGGGTGGTGAACTATGAGATTTCACCGTGAGCGAAACTATAGCTCTAAGGGTTTTGATTTTGTGGATAGTGGAGGATAGGGTGGCGACTTAAATTATTCTAGGGAAGCATGTGAATTTGGCCTCAAGCGTTGGTTAGGGTCGATATGTGTTTCATTTGGCCTCTTGCTGGTTTTTTTGGGTTGTCTTAAATCTCTCATGAGTTATGTTGCACAATGCAACATCCTTCCTGCTTTTATGTAAGCTAAGCTACATCATGGTTTGCATACTGCATGGTTTGGTATGATTTTTTTATTGGTTGCATACTTCTCATGGTGTTGGTGTGGACTGGTGCAGGTATAGAGTGTGGCTCCATGGTGGCTTTCGAGGTAGCCTACAAATCCATACTATGGGTAAGCCCCGATAATGCAAGGCCCTTACCACTGTGCATTTTGTTTTGATACAGGGTATCGTTGTGCAGTTTCATTTGGTTGGGTTTTATATTTTCTTTTAGAATCTAATGGATGCAACTATGTTAGTATTTTCCACGGAACTTTCGTATGTCAATCATTTAACAAAATAAACATAGAAACACATCCTTTCCCTAGATAGTTAATTTAATCAACATGAAATCAATTTCATACCTCAAATATGAGTGCTTTTTGTCCTTGTTCCAAAGTCCTTCTTGCAATGTTCAGTACCTACAAAGAGAGATCAAAAGACAAAACCACAAAGTGAGAGAATCATGAAAAATTAAGCATCTATGCTACTGATCAAGAAATCTAACAACATTTAATTGATATGAACACAAATGAAATACGGGAAAGGGGAATACTTTTGTATTAATGAATAAAAGAAGGGAAAGCTACAGCCATAAATCCTTGATGTTGTCTGCTTTATCTTCCAAAATGGATCTACAATACTTCACACTCACAACAATATCTTCACACTAAGACTCACTCAAACATTTCCTCTAAACCACATCTTGAGTCCAACAACATAAGGGTGCTTTCCTTGGTCTCCCTTTACTCACTACGTGAAGGCTTCATTTATAGGCCAAATAGCATGAGATTCACTTGGGAAATGGATAAGAGGTGATCCCAATAGCTGAGGAAGGCAAATGCCACCTCTCCCTAGCTAGTAGGAACCAACTCTATGGAGGATTTTGTAAGGAATCTTCTAGAATATTTTTTTCATATTTTAGTTCCACGAGCGCACGTGGCTTAAGGTGAAAAAGCATCAACGCTCCTTGCTCACAGTGGAAGAGCACCATCGAAGCTTAATGTCAACATAATAAAGGCATCAGTGCTCTTTTCTTGACTGGACAGTGCAATGTCATCTCTCTATCACAACTAAGGAAAAGTGTCGGTCTCACTAATGATGGAAAAAGTCACCATGGGAATCGCAGACCAGGATTTCTGAAGGGTCATCAGGCACTAGTGTATTTTTTAGGTGCAACAGAATGCCCCTCAAAGTATGAGGCTAGAAGGAAGTGATAAGTGAAATAATTTGCTAGAAATCAATCGTGTATTGGAGGCAGTAAGAGATGAGTTCACAACTGTCATAAGATGAGTAACTAACTTGTCTGACTCAACCATGGTTGTGGACCAATACACTGCATATCCATGAAGATGACCATGCCATGGCTACCCAGAATACACTCTATATCCATGATCAATGACATAGAGAGCAGAGCATGGCTACGGAACATACAAAGTAGATCCATGTTATCTAAACCCAGTATTGACATAGCCACAAAATATACAATGTGGATCCATGTTATCTAAACCCAGTATTGACATAGCCACAAAACATACAATGTGGATCCATGTCATGAATCCAAATAATATTCTGTCACAACCTGAGGATAGGAAATTATGCTAATGAAGCCCAACTGCTCAGGGTGTTCATTCCAATCCCCAACTGATATGGTTCTAGCCATGTGAATAGATGTCTTGACCTCGAACATGGTAGAAACCACTTGATTACCAATCATTGATGTATACTGTTAACAAGTGCGAGGAAAATCATTGTTAATGTCAATGGTCCCCAAGGTATCTCAGTACATTCTCCCAAGCGTGACTATATGTTTTGAAGTTGAACACTTGAAAAAAATCTTTCAATCAGAGGTCATTGATGAAAACCTACCGTCGAAAGCGAGGAAACCTTCCATTGAGGCATGCATGCTTCAAGGTACTTGACTAGGTTTCTAAATTTAGTTCCTGGATGATGTGTTGAAGTCGACAGGAACAGACTCGTCAAAGGATGGAAATGATGTTTCCCCCATCATCAACATGAAACATGGAACAAAAGTTGATTTTAAAGTGATTAGACAACCATAAAACTGACTCAGACATGACCTACTTTGTAAGAAGGTATAGTTACTAATGAGTTGTATTTCGAAAGAGACATCCTTTGAACAGAGTGTGTCATGAAAAAAAACTTGGATGCATTAAATTGACGACACATAGACTAGATGTAATGCAAGGAATATGACAATGCATTCTTTGAATTGACTCAAAGGAGTTAGGTGACTCACGAAAGTGGATCGACTCAGACACAAGTTGAATACCCAACTGTTCATATATGAAAATGTACATAGGTGCCATGTTCAAAGGTGGACTGTGTGCTTCCATAAAACAAAATGCAAAAATACTCCCCTTTCCCCTAATTTCCTCATCACAAAGGATGAGTGCCTCCTTTCATTTTTACGAGTTCAAAGAGGGTAATAAACACTCATTGTATTTGATTTAGCAACGAATCCATTCTCACATGTTTTTCGAACTTGAGAAAGGAGGGGTTCATTCCCAAAAAGGTTCCTTCATAGTTCAATTTCATAAGTTCGATGAAAGTGAAATCAGTATCGTTCATGTTTAGAGAGTTTGAACGAAGACACAAGGAGACTCCAAAATGTCCTTTTTCATATATTTAGTCCGTGAGGCTCGAAAAAGTATAAAATAATACCTCAGAGAACTCTTCTAACTGACATCAACCAGAGTGTTCCTTTTTTGTAAATAGCCCTAATTGGTCCAAAAATAGACAATCTACCACCGACTAGTCGGTTGTTCTGATACTTTTACAAGCGTGAACGTAACAAGTTCACTTGGAAATATTTTGTGTTTTTAAGGAGCCTAAAAAGAGATTAAATATAACTCCATAATGAGTTCTCTTTTTAATAAGCCATTTTTTACGAGTCTGAAAAAGTAGAAAAAGTAGACTTGACACTCTTTTACTAGTTTTTTAATAAGCATTGGAAAAATGTAAAAAAACACTTGGTACTTTTTCATTTTCACTCTAAGTATGAAAAAGACAAAAATAACTTGTAACATAGCCATGAGCCCGATAAATTTGACCTGGAAATCTTGAAAACCATATTAGAACCATCTTCATAATAGAACTATAAGAAAAAATGATAAAACCCATAATATTAAAGTAATTTTGAAATTAAAATAATTTTAATTTAATAATAAAAAGAAAAAGGGCCAAAATTACTATAAATAAAATGCAAATAGTGAAAAGTTTTTACCATTTGGAAGAGGTGAAGTTGGTGCAAAGAGGGAAAATCTTTATTTGTTGATTCTGGGTGCTACCATCTACATTTGTCGAACCGTTCGAAGCAGGTAAGTGCCAAAACCTTTCCTTTCATGTTCATGATGGAATTTTATCATTCTTTTTACTAAATTTTAGGATTTTTTGGGCATTTCCTTAATGGAAAGGTGCACTCAGGACATCATTGTTTATCCTGTCGAGGTGAGAATTATCACTCTATTGTGCTGGGACAAAGTTGCCGTAGGCGCTCTATCCACAACCGACATAAGCACCTAAGAGAGGCACTCTGCAGTGCTGGGACAAAGGCACTGTAGGTGCTCTGTCCGCAGCCAACAAGAGCGTCGAGTGCTCTGTCCATACAGAGGAAACGCCCCAAGGCTAGGGAAAAACCAAAAAATTCCTCTCTAACCATCAAAAAATTTATTTTTATGTTTCCTTCAACTCTGATGTGTATTTTAACGCATATTTTCAATATCTTGCAGGTGCAAGAAACATCCATACCATGGTAATTTGGAAGGAACGCGAGTAGGAAATTGAGGATTTCTAAACTATCAGTGACCCAGCCACTATGGAGGCCCTTTGAAACTACGGGTTGCTCAAATACTTCAGAGTTCCAAAGATAAAATCCTATATACGTATCCTGGAGTATATCATCGACATGTGGGACCCTGACCAACAATATTTTGTGGTTGGGACCCACACACTTACTATTAACATAGAAAACATATACTTTCCAATTGGGTTCTCTCATAGAGGGAGACAAGTGGTTCTATCTGTCCGATGGGGTGGTGACTCTTCTGTAGATGACTTGATTGACAAGTACTGTTTGTTAGGGACACATGCCCAAGCTGAGAAGCTCCCTATCAAACCGATAGTGGATCGTCCTTTTAGGACAATGGTTTACACCATCGAGAAAGTTTTTGGGACCAAATCTGCACACTTAACCACTAGGGCACATATGTTATATTCCATATAGTGTATGGAACCTATAGTATTCAACTGGTGCGAATTTTCTAGGGAATTCGACACAACATTCAAATGTATAGGAATATTTTGATATGTGATTTGCTCAAAATATGTTTCTAAGAGCCTAACCCTTTGGAATGTATGAAGGAGTAGGGGGTTCTGTACGGTGTAGACTCAGTTTAGCTGTTGAAAAACTAATTCTAAGTCTAGGTAAACCATAATCTCCCTTACATTGTTAGCTAGGGATTCTATTAACAATCCAATCACGACATGATACTCTACAAGATTGTTGGTGGAGTGACCTAGACAAACACCCCTTGAACCCACCAGATCACCTGTAGGAGAGTACAATACCCATGCAACTGATGCAAGATTTAGAGTGTAATGATGAGCACCATACGCAAATCCATTAAAAGTGGTCATATTCCCATTAAACACAGGACATACATAAGTATGGTTTGCAAAAATAACACATCTTATATCACACAAAAACCACACTTTAAAAAAAACACACAACAATCTATAAACAATATTTACAAAGAGCCTATGCTAGATAACCTAGGCATAATATCTTTTAAGGTAGAGCCCATTGCGGGGCTCTCCCAAGGGTATCCCATCATATTCCACTAACTCATTGTTAGGATTATTAATCCTCCCTTGTCCAATTTGGTCATGTGTCTAAATCAAAAGTCATTTCTAAATCGAGAGTCCATCGAGTCTATCTTTAGTCACTAGCACCATTGGGTCCACTTGGCCTAATTGGGGCACATATTTCAGTTACTAAAGTGTGGGAAACACTAATTGTGGCCTACTGCCACTGATTGCACTTGCATGCATCAGTTTAAGAGCCTCCTAGATCAATCCCTACAATTTAGGAGTCACTAAAAGTGTTGATACCAACTAAGGTCAGTTGAGTTGAGTTGGTGACTAGTCAAGCTAAAGGAGTTAGTTAGATTTAGTTATAGCCCTCTACATTCAGTTAGCGCTAGGTTTGCATGGCTAAATGTAGGAGAGGAACATTCCTCACCTACCACAGTCAGTTAGCCTTAGTTAACACTGGATTAGACACTTGAGTTGTGTTTTAGAACTCCAATGAACTCCGATAATGGTTTAGACAAGGTCAGTTAACTATTGAGTCCTACGATAATGATTTAGACAAGGTGTTAGTTACCTATAGTCAAGTAGAGTCTAATCAATTTGAATTTACTCATGTGGATTTGAATTACATGTGGCTATTTAACCACTTTATTACATTGTAATTGACTATCTAATTACCTTTTTATTAAGGAAAGCATTCACTATTGCAATCCATTTTTCGCACTGTTTCATTCTTCAATTGCTTAGTAAATTGTGTGAGCTATCTTGTGAGTTGTGTGTTTGTCCATAGATCTATGTTCTCAATTTAATACACATATCCACCTTTTTCCAAAACACAATTGATAATGTAAGGCCCATGCCACATAGATTCAAATTTAACCGCCATCATCTTATCATGTTTCTGGTCATATGTAAAGACTAGATTTCCTTCATTGAAAGAGTGAGGTTGAACAGATATGTCATACTAGGATTTCATATGCCATATGTGTGCTTCATTAGCTAAAGCAACATCACAACAAGTTTCATCAAGCTTATTCAAATGCAGAAATCGTTCTTCTTCTATGGTGGTACTAGGAAAAATTTCCACAACGAGCTTTAGAGAAGGAATCTCACATTCTATAGGGAGAGTATCCACTAGTCCCTAAACCAATTGAAATGGTTTGAAACTAGTGGAATTCTTTACAGTATTCCTATAGGCTCAAAGTGGAGAAAACAGTTACAAATTCCAATTTGATTTGGCTTTCCCTACCATCCGTTGAAGCATGGTTTTTAAAACTTTGTTAATCACTTCAACCTGGCCATTAGCCTGAGGGTAGTAAGGCATAGAGTTGTCATGTCAAAACCCTAATTTTGTACTCGGTTCTTCCATCATCTTATTCTAGAAATGTGACCAATGATCGGTCACAATGGCTCTAGGAATCCCAAAACTAGCAATGATATGGTTAAATTGGATCAACGCAGGTTTTTTTCTATCTTCTAAATATGTGGGCATAGCCTCATCCCATTTAGTAAAGTAGTCCATAGCCACAATAATGTAGCCATGACCCCTGACTAAGATAGGTCTACAATGCACGAAGTTTATGCCCCATTTTGGAAAAGGGCCAACTTCTACGACGGGATGGTGCGGAGATAAATGGGTGCGCTTCTTAGTGGTAAACATTTTGGCAGGGCAGGCGTTTCTTGAAAGTTTCAGTAAGTATTTGAAAATTGAATTCTAGAAATACCCTATGCACAAAATTTTCTGGGAAGTAGCTAACCCAAAGAGGTGACTGCCATAAGCTCTAGAGTGGCAATCATTTAAGACAATTGCAGTTTCTTCGTGGGTGAGACAACATTTCAATATGGAATCGACACCACGATGGTATAAGGTATCATTTAAAATGAGGTAATACTTAGCCTAGTGGAAGATGCAACGCCGTTCATCGTGAGTGGCATTGGGTTGATATCGTTGAGTTTGGAGATAGAGAATAAAGTCTTCCTACCAAGGATCAGTTGTGCTAATGAGAAACAAAAATCCATCAGGTAATGAATCAATGGGCTCTTTTTATTTAGTAACAAGGGGAAGGCCACAAATGATATTTGTCAAAAAAGTGAACTCTTCGAAGTGGTTTTAGCAAATTCCAACTCAAAATATTGCAGGATAATTATCTAGCATGAGTATTTCCCCCCAAGTACCTGACGAGTAAAGACATAATACATGCGGTTGGAATCTGCATAGGCAATAGTTTTGTGGAGCAGGATGTAGTGACGAAACTTCTAGACCGCGATGACCATGGCTAGAATGAGTTTATCCACATACAAGTATCGACTTTTAGAGTCAAGAAGACTCTTACTAGCGTAGTATATCATGTGTTCTTAGTCGTGTTCGTAAGTCTCAACTATGACCATACCGATGGTCGACATGGATGTAGCCACATACATAGAATAATCCCTTGTATAATCAGGTGGTTGCAACATGGGTGCATGCATGAGAGCATGTTTGAGATTGTTAAACGCATGTTGCATTAATTCATCCAAAACAAAAGGAGTGTCCTTTTTTAATAGCCGCACTTTTATGCATAATTACAGACGAAACGGCGTAAAAAAATTTCCTTCCCTTGCAAACTTTGGAGTTTTGTTAAATTAGTGGGAGTGAGTAGAGCCAATATGGATTCAATATTCAAAGGGTCAATACGGATACCATCCTTGGATACGATGAAACCAAGCAGTCAGCCATTTTCGACACAAAAAACACATTTATGTGGGTTCAAATGAATGTTGAAATGATGAAATCTAAGAAAAATCACTCTTATATGATCCATGTGGAGATCTCACTGCTTCGAGTGAGTAGGCAAGTCGTCAGCATAGGACACCACAATGTGTTTGATATCGTTAAAAGCATATGACATGGTGCATTGAAATGTAGCGCCTACATTTTTTAAACCAAATGGGAGTTTGCGATAGGCAAAGATCCCCATTGGGCATATGAAAGCTATCTTATGTTGATCTAAAGGGAGAATTTCAATCTTATTATAGCTAGAGAAGCCATCCATGAATGGAAATATGACACTTACGGCACAATTATCGATAATTTGATCGATGTAGGGGGTATGGAAATTGTCTTTTGGAAAATCCCGATTCAAATCCCTAAAATCGATACAAAACCTAATAGTACCCTGATTTTTGTTCACAAGAACTATATTCGATACCCATTCAGTAAAAGGCATGGGTTAAATGAAACCATCTATAAGAAGTTTTTCAACTTCTTCCTTAATGGCTGCTACTTTTCACGGATGTTCATGGCGTAACTTTTGGTGAACTAGATTGGTAGCAGGGCAGGTTTTGATCTCATGGACAACAATGGAGGGATCAATCCCTGGAATGTATTCGTAATTCCAAGAAAATACATTTCTAAATTCCTTGAATAAGGCCATATATGACTGCATCTCCAAAGGTGAAGAATTGTTCCCTATCTAAATAATCTCTTAAACACCTGGTTTCACCAATATGTCCACTGGAATGGTTTTGGTAATATTGCATAAACTACCCTCAAATTCAACCCCACGAATGAGGGTTTGGGACTAAGGGTCTGTGACTATATAAGATGAAACCATAGACATGAATTGCTCTACTATAACATCACAAGGGGGAAGGAATGAAGATCTATGGTGATGATGTTTCCAAGGAGTATCCTCCAGGGACATAAATTCCATGATGGATTCATCAGAGGGAAATGTATGCAAAAGATAATCAAGAGATGGGGGTGGGTATTTCTAGTCAATATGGTAGGTGATATGGATTGGAGGCCACCAACAAATGATCGTTGATGGTAGGGTCTCTGAAGGTTTGAATGGAATTGTATACTTCCTCAAAAGGACTAAGAGATGTGGACTCAACAATACACTTTCCTTTGTCTATGATAGAGGTAGAAATCACATTTATAGATGATGTCTTCGAAGTGGGAGGAGGATTTGATAAAGGAAAGAATCCCATGGGAGAAGAGTCTTTAATGAGGCCTACTCTGATGTTTTGATACTGCAGGGTAGTCAGAAGTGGAATGTTTTATGCATCATTCATAATAACATTAGTTATGATGAAATCTAATTGAGCTATCGTAACAATCCTTCCTTTGAATGGGCACTGGAAAATCCGAAAGACGGACGGTGATACAACTTGCATAACATAGAACCAGTTGCAACCTAGGAGTAGGTTGTAATTCAAAGGAGCATTAACGAATTCAATATGAATGGAAATTTATTTTTCAAGAGTAATGCCTGGAGAGAGGGCAGTAATCCATATGGTTGAAATCCACAACCATCAAAGGCCTTGAGTGTGGTAGGTGAATGATTAATCTTAGGAGAAACAATGGCTCTCTAGCAAGAAAGAGACATGACCGAAGTAGAGGCTCCCTCATCTAATATGGTATGATGAATTTTATTTCTAGTAATATTTGTGGTTAACTCGAAAGCCAACTAATGTGAGAGGCTAGGTTTAAATTCATCTAGTTTGAAATAAATGATGTTACTATTCTCAGGATCAATAGCTCCAAGTGATGTTAGCAAATTTTTTTTTTGTGTAGGACAAGTTTGGAGTACTTCTAGGGATGACATAGCGCATGGTTCCTGGGCCAAATCTTCTACAATATCATAGTATTGGGAAGCATGCGCGTTAGAATTGATAATTGAATTACAAAATGTACTCTTGTGTGGGTGAAAAATTGCATCAATCATAGGTTTATCAATGTGAATGCCATTGCTTGGAGGAGGGTGGAAGCTGAAGGTTTATCAGATGGAACCTCATCAGTCTTCTTCTCTGAAAAGGGGTCATAACTATGTGCTCTTGTATTTAGGTTAATCGTCTAACTTTACATCATGTTTACTTCAAAAATTAATGAAGAAGGCCCATTCAAATAATGATGATCAATCAATTGGTGTTGGGTGGAGAAAGGGTCTATAAGGACTGCCGAGGTGGGTGAAGTTTTCAAAAACTTGTTAATTTCCTCTCGACGAGGAAATTATTTGGTGAAATTATCACCTCCAAAGATTAGGCAAGGGTGCTTTACCTTTCTATTAATTTTGGAATTAGGATTAGGATTTTGTGGTCTATTACCTTCATGTTGATTATAGGATTTTTTTCAATTTGTTTTTACCTTTATTTTTTCCACCTGAAGATTCAGCAAATTGAATTGCATTTACCTCGGCAAGAGAAACAAGAGGGGGTGTAGTTTTGGGGGGTGGTGCTGGTTGAAGTGCTGGTGTGGAGAGTTGAGTTTGCTTCTTAGTATATTTTTTCTGCCATTTGAGTTTGAACTAAACCAAGGATGCCATCTGCAGGTGGTTCAGTTGCAGGTCTTTATGGGTCCGATGTGGGAGGAGGAGCATGAGGAATTAAATCATAAAGAGTACCTGACTGGGAATAAACCAAGTCTAAGTACTGAGTGCAGCTAATAGCTTACTCCTCTGTAACAGGGCCTCCCATGGAAACATCTCTAGCAATAGGGGGGAGTAAATATTTTGTGAATTAATCAGCAAGTAGCTAATCAGGAATATGAGCCTTAATTAACATACGTTTTCATCTCCATTCATGGAGGTGATCAAATATATGAGTTGAGGTAGTTTGTCGAAGCGAGGTGAACAGGTCTATACCTATTTCATACTGGATTTGTAGCTGAAAATGAGTTAAAAATTCCATTGCTAAAGTAGTGAAATCCCAGAAAGAGTGTTGTGGTAGCTCTATATACCATTTTGCAACAACGCCTGTGAGGGTTCTCTAAAATAATAGTATAGGGATTGAACCGTCCATCAGAGAATTTGATGAACACCATAGATAAAAATTCATCACATGGTTCTTAGGGTCTTTGTTGTCGCCTTTCACACACTTGGGTTATGTGGCAGAAATCTTTAAGCCACTCGGTGTGTCCTTGGGGGCAAGTCTCGAGTCAAGGCTGTCACCTTGTTCTTGACTCCTCCGTTTAGGCTCAACTCCTAACAAATCCAAGGGGGGTAGACCCTATTAAGTTACTAAAGCATAACTATTTAGTATGATGATGGTATTATTAAAGAGTAAGTTTTTTAGGAGTTTCGATTTAACAATTGTGAACAACAAATAACATGATGAGATAATCACAAGTAAGCACGAAAATGACACCTAATCACATATAGATTGAAAGAAATAAACAGTTGACCAGTGCCTTGAAAATGGAGTCGAAAAACAATTAAGAGTGCTTGCAAGAGCTGGAATGAATGTTGTGCAATTGTATCTTGGTTAATTTTAAATCAATGTAAAAAGATGAGTAATTTAACTTAGGCGAGGGGACTCCAGATATACTTAGGGGGTACTTGAAGTATGTGCAAAACTAAATCGTCACAGCTACCTGCAAGGAATATGTGGCCTAAATGGAGTCTCTGAGACTGTTGTTCATAATGTATCTGAAGGTATAACAGAGATTGGCACCCTGAGGTCACTTTTTAGGAGTTCTCGCTTCCTTTGGGTATTTTTCCACTGTAATGGTTTGATTGAGGCGTTGGATTTTCTCCTGATGGTTTTTCAATTTGGGGAGAGTGAATCCTAATTATTCTAGTCACTCAAGTGCTTTTGATTCATCTTGACTGATCGGACGAACCACAGCCAAGTACAAAGCATGCACACTAGAGTTTTTGTTATTTTTAGTAAATTTTAAAAGAGGTGTTCTTATTAAAAAGAAAACCCTCCAGGAACCTCTTTCGGTCCAAGTGGACCTCAATTGGGGAATCAAGGAGGGGTTGATTTTATTATGACTAACACAATAATTAATGAAAATGGAATCAAAGATACACAACACTAGTTTTCTAATTAGTCCTACCAAGCGATATCTTTCCCCTTACGGGTCAATCGAGAAGTCATGGGGTAAGTAGTATGATTACTTTTGAAATTAAAATATGGAATAATGAAAAATTATATCAAAGTATACAATCCTGCATGTTAGTAATAAACTAGAGCAGAAAAAAGGGAAGAATCCAAAAAAGTGAAACAGACGTAGATCCCCCTTGGGAGGATGGGGAGCGGGATCGAAAGAGCCTACTCAAAAAAGATTTAATTTTATTATTATTGGTTACAATATCAGCAAACTAAAATATCAGAAACCTCTTGTTCCTTATACAGGATGAAACTAAGATCTTACAACCTTTCAAAAATTTTAAATTCCAGTAAAAGGGGAGACCCCTGGGGGGATTTGAACGATCCCGAGGCCACTTTCGAACAACATATTATTTTCTTTTATGTTACACTTGCAAAAAAATAGAAAGCATTTTAGAATAAAATATGCCCAAAAGCACTTTAATAGTACCTTTGGGTCAGCCTACCTTAACTCAAAAAAGACTAAGTTAAAACTAACTAAATAGGTGAAAAGGGAACCAAGGAAAGCAAGATTTCCTTGGGAACTTGGCTTTCTATTTGTGCAGCCAATGAAATATGCACTGATTGCTGGATTTAATCTTTTTTAAAACATAAAATGAAATCTATAGCTTGCAACCTACTGATTTTCATTAACTTCCCATGCAAAATGGATGATTTCATTATGCTAGATCTAGAATGCTTAATGATATTAATATGCTCGGTTTGAGTGACGTTTTTTGCTATGACAAATACAATATTTTTTATGAAAATATAGAATATTGTAGAATACGATCTAACGATTTTGAATATTTAATTTTTTCCTAAAAAAATTATGTTTTATTTATTCATTATTATTTTTCTAAATTACACATGTCAATTTTTGAAAATAGATACATCTATTGTTTTTATATAACTTTTGATTGCCTTCACCATTTCGCAAGAAAAATATGTGGTGCGCTAGAGGAGAGCGAGCTCTACAATCTTATATATAGAGACCAATAATTTCATTAAGTTTTTCCCCTAAAGTGTTGCACCGGTGCATAACGTTTTCATTTCAAGGTTTTCACACTTTAATAATTAATAATAAAAATAATAATTCATGAACAAAATTGAAAAATTAGTGTTGCACTAGTATTATATGTCATTTATATGTCTGCAATATTTTATCCAAAATGACATTAGTTACCTCATTAGTAGCTTTAGCCACTTGTCTTTTCTTCTTGTGGATCACCAAACACTATATTCCACTTTTGTCCCCTTGAATATCTTTTATTAATAAATAATAATTTATTATAATTATTTTATTTTTTACTTTCTCTCAAAAAGATATTTATAAATAATAAATAAAATATTTCATCATAAATTAATAATAGTTTATTGATATTATGTTCATTACAATGACCATGAAATGAATGGTGGCGGTATCTAATACACTCAACTTGAATGAAGTCCAAAAATACAAGATAATATCTAAAAACCTATCAATATAATTATGTTGACCAATAAAACTACACCATTTAAAATATATTCTTTCTTGTTCTACAAATATAACCCTTCATATTTAAGAAGAAATATAGTATTTACCAATTACCACTCTACAAAAATATGGGTTTTATAAAGATTGTTTATTTCTATTCAGCCAGAATTAGTGACGAAGGAAACTGCATTTTCAAACCATTTAAAATATATATATATCCTCTTGTTTGAAAAAATATACCTTCATATTTAAACAGAAATATAGTGTTTAAAAGGAAATAGAGTGGTTACATTTCTACGAAAACTTGGATTTTATTAGGATCGTTCGTTTCTACTTCATTACAATTACCCAATTACAATTATGAAGATATCTCTCAATGTTTCAGTTCCAAAGCTGGGGCCATCGTGGGTTTTATAAAGTAGTTCGATG
The DNA here is from genome assembly GCA_001517045.1 of Pseudotsuga menziesii. Classification (NCBI taxonomy): domain Eukaryota; kingdom Viridiplantae; phylum Streptophyta; class Pinopsida; order Pinales; family Pinaceae; genus Pseudotsuga; species Pseudotsuga menziesii. Next base: position 16,494 of record LPNX010607781.1, read on the forward strand.
GGGGGTTTGGTTTTAATAATGAGTTATAATCAATTTAATCAACAATTTAAAAAAAATATTACTAGGGGACCTCGTTCCAGTGACGAAGAACATTTTCGGTAGGTTGTCGAGGTAGCAGAATCTCAACCAGTTGGTTCGCCAAATCCTTTAGCATGCGAGAGCCATTAAAGATAAAGCGGGTAGGCAGAGCACTCATGGTGAAATCAAACAAAATCTTAATGTTCTCGGGCAACGCTATATCGCCAACAGGGCTTTGGTAGATGTGTTTAAGAATAGTCATGGCAAACAACATATGTCTACCGCCGAAAGTAGCCATTCCAAGCTCTGGATGCAAGACAGAATGCTGTAAAATCAGAGTGACATGGCTCGCCACCGCTCCAAGGCCAGGAAAAATCAGAAAGCGAACAGCCTCGACGCCATATGTAGCGCAGATCAGGCACAGAGCCTTCAAAACCTTCTCCAAAGCCGTTTCCATTTCCATTAATGGAAAATCCATTTGTTGAATGTGTACATATGGAAAGAACCAGCTAAAGCAATATTTCTCTGGAAAGCAACAACAACAATGATATTAGAGCTCCCTCAATGCAGATGTGTACATCACTTCAAATACCGAGAACAGTTTAATATCGTGACAGGGAATTGATACCAAATAGATGGGTAGTAGCAACAACAATGATACTAGATCTCGTTCAACGCAAGTGTTGACAAAACTTCACATACCCATAACAGTTTAATATCATGACAGGGAATTGATACCAGATGGATCAGAGGTATGGGTTGATATAATTACTCCACCTATTACTTCGGAATGCCAAAAACACTATAGAGAGGGTCAATGTGCAGTAGTCAGGAACGATGCACCAGATCCATGTCCAGCACTGGAGTCCATTAATAAAGATGCATACCCAAATATTAAAGGAGGGATCTCGAAATCTGAAATATTAAAGGAGGTATTATTTACGAGCAGTTTTATAGAATTGCTAATATCAGCCTCGCCACCGAGTCCTGGAGCACAGGAACCCAAGAAAATGTCATCTCCATTACACCAATAACAATCTTAAAAAATAGACATTTAAGAAACTAAGACAATAAAAATTAAATTAAATAATACACAACCTTAGTCTAACTTAGATGATTTTTTTTTAAATTATTACAAATTGGTCTAAATAATCGTTTTGAGCGATTCATATATATCCCCTTGTAGAGTATATAATAATATAGATATAATAAGGACTAATTAAATTTGTTTTTATTAATATTTAAATGAATATAATAATTTCTCAAAATAATAAAAAGGTTCACCTTTAAATATAGATGAACTTATTAGTAAATAATTACATAAACCCCATACATATTCTTGTAACTTAAATGTATAGTATAATAATTGAATCATGTCTTCATATGCATAGATATAATTTAATTATGCATAGAGAGGGGAAAATTCTGCAATATTTGCTTAGATATTTTAATTATTATTTTGAATATTTTTGAGAGAAAATAAAAAATAAAACAAATGTAAGGATTTATTCTTTTATTAATAAAATATAGTGAAGGAGACAAAAGTGGAATATATGTTGGGTGCAGGGGGCATCTTTCACAAAATCAGGTCACAACTCTTAGTTGAGTTCTAAACAACACGAGGCTCATGTAAATGACCAATTCCTAGGGAAAATTGTAATATCCAAAAATTTTGACCTAACACTTATGGGCATTTGTCCCATTGCATGTGATGTTGTTTTGATGTTTTATTTTATATATCGGGCATAAGACCCCACTCCACATGAGAATGATGATTTGTTTGATATATTGGGCGTAAACTGTGCTTCGTATTTGCAGAATAGGGTGCCCCACAAGTCAGTGGTTGGGGTCACTCCATTCGAAGCACTGCATGGGAATAAACCCAATGTCTTTCATTTGAGAGTTTTTGGTTCCAAATCTTTGGAGAGAATACCACTTGACAAGAGGAAGGCCTTCCAAGCCCAAAGTAGCAAATCCATTCTGCTGGGATATGCAAAAGATGCAAAAGCTTACAAGCTGATGGAGGTTGCATATAGAAGATGATTCATTGAAAGAAGTGTCCAGTTTGAAGAATATCATATGCATGACACTCCTCCAATAGCATATGAAGTCATAACTATTTCTCCACCAATTTTTTATGATGATGATGTGCTACAGGTTTCATATTAAGATGAAGAAAATCACATTCAGCATGATCCTTCTATTGAGACTGAATCTCAAGAGATTCTAGATCCAGATCCAATACCTATTCCTAATAAGAATCCTAAACCAATATGGGATCAAAAGAGTCTTGATGTAGCTAGAAGTGGTGCTGGAGATCCATAAGTTAAACGAAGAACAAGGTCCCACTATCAAAATGAGCATGCTGAACAATCTCTCACAGAATCGTTCTCTACAGTATGGTGCAGCAAAGTTCTAGGTTGGTGCTACTTAATGATGGCGAATGATCAGCTACATGGCCCATAGAAGCAAAAAATTTATCATTCCCTACCTTCACCATCCAAAAGAGACAAAAAGAGTCACTAGTTCAGAAGTACATTGAGAGGTCTACTGATGGACCATGCTGCTGCATAGAGCTGCAAATTTGCAACAATGTTTTTTGTTGCAGTCATTTTTCTAAGGAGGAAGCTTCTTTCTTCTAAAGATAGCTTGCAGTTTGCGATTTCCTGCTTATTTTGAGGGGGGGGGAGGGGGGAGGGTTTCCCATGAGGTTTTCCCCTGTTTCCTCAGTTGTATTAAGCAAATTTTTTTTACAATATTTTATATTGTATTTGGGTGACCTATAGTCTTGGTACCAGGGGCCATAATTGTCCAAGTTAGGATTATTAATCCTCCCTTGGTCAAATGTCTATTAGATTAATTTATCTTAACTTAGGAACCTTAATTAATTATTTGGGTCCACTAGTACAATTGGGTCCACTTGACCTTATGGGGACACATGTACCAATCACTAGAGTGTGGGAAACACTACTATAGGTTAAGTGCCACTTACTTCATGTGCATGCATCAGTTTGGGTGCCTCCTAGACCAATCCCTAAATCTTAGGAGCCACTAGGAGTCCCGACACCAACCTACTTCAGTTAGTTGGAATTAGTACTAGTCAGTGTTAGTTAGCCCCTAGTTGCTTTTAGTTAGTTCACAATCAGTTAGCTAGCGCAAGCTTTTCATTTCTAATGGATGGCTACATGTGGAGTAGGCAACTTTTCCCACCTACCATACTTAGTTGCATTGAGTTAACTAGTTGTCACTGATTGATTGAGTTGTTGGACATCTAGCAGTTGATTTATTGGACTCCAATATTGATTGAGTCACCATGAGTTAGATGGTTAGTTAGATACAGTCACATCTAGTGGATAGATTTGAATCCATCCCTAATTGATTCAAATTCTTTTCCTATGTAAAATATTGTAACACTGGATTTAATTATTATAAATGATACTGTAAATTCCTAAGAAATACTCATGTGTTTCCTATGTGGTTTGTTCTGTTCAGTTTGTATCTTCATTCTCCATTTTCTGTAAACATTATTAGAACTATCTGCTTGAAGATATAAATTCCATTCAAATTCTAATAGGGTCGACTTCACTAGCTATCAGGGCTGACTTGTCCAACTGGACACCGCAAATAAAATTTATTATATTGACACTTGGGTACTATTGACCCGACTTACATTCAAGGGTTTACATTGCATCCTTCAATGACTCTAACAAGACTAAACTCATATCTGGAAGGAGGAATACAATACAACTATAATATCTTCTAAAGTTACATTATTTTAACACTCGCTCTTAACTAGGAAGGTATTCAACCGTAGTAGCAAATGCTACTATTACAACTGTAAAACTGATTGGTGAGACTCTATATGTCATAGGAATTTTTGGTACAACATCATACATCTTCATCATCGATCTTAGTTGGATATTCTTTTGCAATCATCTTTCTTCAATCATATTCTTTCCATCTTTTGGAACATCTTTTGCAGGAGGAGCATATGAATGCTGAATCATATTTTGGATCATCATCATCCATTGCTTCAAATTTTGGACCATATTCTATAGTTTCATTATGTGAATACTGGAACATCTTCTGAATCACTCACTGGTCAACATCAGTGTGTAAATACTAAATCATCATCTGAACTGTCATCATATGCATCTTCAGTATGTGAATACTGAACCATCATCATTCGTATATCCAGTATGTGAATACTGAGAACATTAGCATCTGCATCACAAGTATCACCAACTGCATATTGAACCACCATCATCTATATCTTCAGTATGTGAATATTGAAACATCGTCATCTGTCTCTTTAGTATGGAAATACTGAAACCTCATCATCTATATCTTCAGTATGGAAATAACGAAACATCATCATCTGTGTCAACAGTATGTAAATAGTGAAACAATCAACAACATGATTAGCATGTTAGTGCTAAAAATAAAATCATCTGTAGTGTTATATCATCATCTGCATTACCATCATAAAGATGTTGGAGCATCATCATCATAAACATCATCATCAGTATAGAGATACTGAATCTGCCTCGTCAATATAGAAATATTGAAACTATCACAACAATAAGTGTAACACTAAAACTATCTCAATAAATATCTCAACATATATCAATTAATCAGCAGTCAAGCATCTCAGCAATCAACTGTAACCATCTCAACAATCATCTTAGCAATCAACATTGTGACTACATTGTACAAATCTCATCAAGCATCTCATCAATCATTAGTATAATCAATACTGATACTATATTAAGCTTACATCTCAATCAATCATCAGTATAACAATAATAAAACTATAATCAGTTATAAAAATAATGAAACAATCATCTGGAACAATCAACATACCAATGTTGAACCAATCATCTTAGCAGTCATGAGTATAACAATACTGGACTAACATCTCAACAATCATCAGTATAACAATACTGAACTAACATCTCAACACTCATTAGTATAACAACACTGAACTAACATCTCAACAATCATCAGCATAAGACTACTGAAAGAAAACATCTCATCAATCAACAGTATAACAATACTATCACAATCATCCTTCCCTCTAACTATCTTAGAGCAACATCACAATGAGTTCTCTGGTATATCCACCCGGGCATTTTGTCTAAATTACTAACCCTTTCGAGCCAACAATCCTAGTTAGACAAATGGATCTTCATGGGGACCAACAAGCCTTGTCCTGGCTTACAAACCCACTTGGGTTAAACTAATCTAGTCATACATACTAATCCCCCTAGGATCAATAGGACTCGTCTTACTAACCCTTTCGGGCCAAACTATCCTAGTCACACTTACCCTACTCTAGACTAAGCTACTCACCACTGCATCCTTCTTCCATCTATTGTCACTCCCTCTTTTGATATAGGTCATTTCGGACTACACCAATCTTGTCTTGAAAGTATTCAAACTTTACATAAGCCAGAGGCTTAGTCAACACATCTACCACTTGTTCCTTTATAGGAACATACTTGAGATTTATAGCTCCTTTCTGAACCATGTCTCGAATGAAGTGATATCTCACTTCAATATGTTTTGACTTATCATGAAAAACTAGATTTTTTGTCATCTTAATACAACTCTGATTATCACAAAGAATATCAGTAACATCTATCTCTTCATCAAATAAACCTTCCAACATCTTTTGAATCCATACTACTTCACTACAAGCTAAATAAGAAGCAATGTATTCTACTTCTGCTGTGCTACGTGCAATAGTGGTCTAATTTCTATTGAACCATGAGATCATGCATGATCCCAAACTAAAACAACAACCTGAGGTGTGTTTTTTGTCTTTAGAACTTCCTTCCCAATCTGATTATGTGAACCCATGTAAACTGATCTCATTGTCTCAGGTTTATCTGAGCCCATAATCTAAAGTTACCTTTAGATACCTCATCACAATTTTTTCCCCTATCAGGTAAATATGCTTGGGATTCACCATGTACTGACTTAGTGTGTTTACAACAAAACATATATCTGGTCTTGTATTGGTTAAGTACATCAGTGACCAATAATATGTTTGTACAAGGTGGCATATACAGTTTATGATGTATAATCATTGAATAAATTCAAGTTTGTTTTCACCGGAGTAGTCATGGCCTTACAATCTAACATTCCAAACCTCTTCATAATTTCTACAGTATACTTTCCTTGGTTTAGGAAAATATCATCTAGGGATTTCCAAACTTCAAGACCTCGAACATATTGCATGATTCCAAGGTCTTTCATCTCAAATTCTATAGCAAGCTTCTTTTTGCATTCATTGATGGGCTTATCTTCTCCTGTTAAGAATAAGTGATCCACATATAAAAGTAATGTCATAATCTCATCATTCTCAACCTTATAATAAAGGCTATAATCTGCCTTACTCCTGGGAAATCCTAAACTCATCAGAAACCCATCTATTCTTTCACGTACCATGCTCTGGCTGCTTGTTTTATCCCATACAATGCTTTCTTAAGTTTGCATACATAAGCTTCACGATCGTCAGTCTCAAACCCTTGTGGTCGTTTGATATACACTTCTTCTTCTATCAAGCCATTTACAAAGGTTGTCCTCATGTCCATTTGATGTAACTTCCATTTTTTCTTGGCTAGCAAGGCAAGCACAGTTCTAATTGAAGTGTACATAGCTACCAGAGCAAAGGTCTCTTCATAGTCAATTCCTTCCTTTTGGGATAACCCTCTAGCTACAAACCTTTCCTTATACTTCTCTATACAACCATCTGCGGAATGCTTTGTTTTGAAGATCCACTTTGAGGATACCACTGATTTGTCCTTTGGTCTTGGGACTATTTCCCACACATCATTCTTTATTATGGATTGGTATTTATCGACCATTGCATCAACTCATTCCTACTACTTTGTTGCTTCTTCAAAACAACTTGGTTCTTTGTCAACTAGATCACTCATCAAAGCCATATATATGGGATATGACTTTGGCTTCTTTCTTTCTCTAGTGGTTCCTTCTCAGACACCAAGTCTTTTTTCTTCTTGAATTACATCACGATCCCGGGCAAGCTTTCTCTTTCAAGAAACCATTTCATTGGGAAATTATTCTGGAAACCGAGGTTCAGTCATATCATGATCCTCAAGTATCTAACTTTCTTATTCATTCCTAACTGGTTTAGGATTTTCTGCAGCTTTGGGAGTTTCAAGTTCCTCTTCATCTTCTCTATATTTCTTCGATTTTCTTAAAGATGTGTCTTCGTCAAATGTTACATCTCTGCTAAGATAAATATGACGTTATCCTAGGATATAGATTCGATAGGATTTTGACTATTCACTATATCCTACAAACAATCCCTTCTTTCTTGAAGGACCTATCTTTGTTATTTTCTCCTTGGGAATATGAATATACACAGGGAAACCAAATATCTTTAGATGACTTACCTCAGGCTTTTCTCTGGAAAACATTTCTTTCGGGGTTTTTTTTCCCAAGGGCACTATGGGAGATTCCGTTCTATACATGTACTGTTGTTTTGGTTGCTTCTTCCCATAGGTACATTGGTATATCTTAATCATGTATCATATCCTTTATTGCTTCCATGATAGATCTATTATTTCTCTCTACCACACCATTTTGTTATGGATTGTAGGGAATGGTGAGCTCCCTCTTAGTCCCAGCTTCCTTGCAGAAACCATTGAATTCATTTGATGTGAAATCTCCTCCATTATCTAATCTTAAAATATTTATTTTCCTCTCAGAGAGATATTCTACTAGGGCCTTAAATTCTTTAAACCTTTCAAACACTTCATCCTTCTTTTTCAAAAAATATATCCAATTCTTGCGGGAGTAGTCATCAATAAAAGAAGCATAGTAAACATACTCGCTTAATGAAGTTGTTTGCATTGGCCCACATATATCTGAATGGATAATATCTAAGATCCTTTTTTCTTTGTTGTCACTCTTTGTATATGGATTCTTAGTATTCTTTCCTTGTGCACATCCTTTCCATACTCCTTCATGTTCTATCTTAATTTCTAGTAGACCGGTCACAAATTTGCTTACTATTGGTATAGATTTGTAATGAATATGAGCCAGCCTTCTGTGCCAAAGCTCACATGCATTTATTCTACTAGTTGTTAATGTTGAATCTGCATGTCCCTTCAGTTTGTAGAGTCCTCCTTCTTCAATTCCAATTTCTACTACATAATCTATGATCTTTCCTTTTGACTACGTGAGGAATTTTCCATCTATGAATGCAACTTTGAATCCTCTCTTGTCCAAAGATGAAATAGACAGGAGGTTCTTCTTTAATCCAGGGACATATAGGACATCCTTCATATTCATGGATTTTCCATAGTCCAACTTATAGGATGCTTCTCCCATTCCTTTGATGGGATATTGGGACTCATCTCCAGGCATTACTTTGTTTGGTGATTATTTTTGTACAAGGCATGATAGTGAGTCCTTGTAACCTATCATGTGTTTGGATGCTCCACTGTCTACTAACCAGGTGTCATTTCCTAGTGAGAGTGATCCTGTTAGGGAAGAGATCAGTACATATTCTTCACTGGATTGTTCATCTTTCTTTTCTTCCTCTCCAACTTCTTGATCGCTATCATCGGTAGCATGAAGTTGGAATCTTTTCATCTTTTTTAACTCTTTATTCTTTCATGGGACAGTTGATGGAAATGTGTCCCAACTTGTGACAAGTGAAGTGCTCATAATTTGAGAAGTCTTTCTTGGGTCTTTTGAAAACTTGAGTCTTATGAGGATGATCATGACTCTTCCTTTTGTATTTTCCTTTGGCAAGGGTTGTCAAAGATTGATCTTCATTATCATTTAGCTTCACTTCTCTGTCTAAGATTCTTTCTTCTTCTTGGACACATTCTTCCCATAGATTTATGAATTTATTTAGTTTCCTTATTGAGCAGATTCCTCGGATAAAAGCTTCCCAATATCTTGGGAGACCATTAAAGGTGGTCATCACAATTTCTGCTTCTTCGACTATTTCACCAATGGATTCTAGTTGATCTCTAATTTGAGCCACTCTTGAAAAGTAATATTGTAGAGTCTCTGACTTTTCAGTCCTTACACTTTTGAGGTGATTGCTTAGAGTCATTTTGTTGTTGATGTTTCTCCCTTCAAATAGGTTGGAGAGGGTATCGAACATTTCTTTTGTAGTTTCCCTTGATGATACTTGAGGAATCAAGTTATCCATGATGGAGTCAGCTATGATCCTTTTTGCTATGATCATATCCTTCTTATGCTTGGACTTAGCTTCATCCTCTTCTGGTTCTTTCACTTTCTCCTTCATAAGCTTGTCTGTAGATCATTCTCTTGCAAGATGAGCATGGTCCTATACTTCCATGCTCTGAAGTTTTAAGCTCCTTCAATCTTATCATCTAGTGTGGTGTTCTTAGTCATCGTCAACAGAATGAGAACTTCAAATGGAAAATGGAGGAAGAGTACTTACTTGAAGAAAACAATTTGTGGCTAACCTCCTTTTGGATGACCTAGGGTTTAATGTAAAAACCCTAATTTATAAACTCAAAACCCTAATAGAGTTGAGAGGTCAAAAATATGCACCTCCTTGAGGCGAGGTAGACTGTAACTTTCTTTTCCTGAAATTGATGATGGAGTCTCAAAAAAATTGAAACCCTAGTTTGTCCTCGCAGGAATAACTCACCAAAAACTGAAACTTCTTGGATTCTGGATCTGTTTTGACATAAATATGTGCTCTTCAAGGGCAAGTTGAGGGATCCCTCTTTTGTGGCTCATCTATCGAGGGATTTTTTCAGAATGACAAACCCTAGTTGTGGAGTGCCTCCTTTCACTGTGGCTCTCATACCATGTTAAGTTTTATCAATTTTCTAAGATGATATCTTAAAACAAATTAGTAGAAGATCACTAAAAGAACAACATGCAACATAAGAACACAAGAACACAAATATTTTCCTTGGGGAAACCACAAGGGAGAAAAACCCACAAAACTTCCTCAATATAGATCTCAACTAGAATAGTATAAAACTTCTTTTTGGTGCTCTAGTTCTTCTCTCTCTTGCAAAACTACTTGAGTGAGTGAGTACAAATGAAGGGAAGCGCCTCCATATTGATATTCTTCTGTTGACTTGACCTCTAACTTGGTGGGGCCAACTTCAATAGCTTTCAAGGCCGACTTGTCCAACTCGACACCAAAAATAACATTTATTATATTGACACTTGGGTACTATTGAACCGAATTAAATTCAGAGGTTTACATTGCATCCTTTAATGACTCTAACAAGACGAAAATCATCTATGGAAGGAGGAATTCAATACAACTATTCCAAAGTTACATTATTTTAACACAATGATGGATGGATGGATGGTTAGAGGGTGAGAGAGTGGGATAATAACAATGCAAGAAGAGGGAATTAAGGATATGAATGATGGTCAATGATGGTTACACTAAGTGATAGAGATGAGGGATTATGTGTGTGTGTGTGTGTGTGAGAGAGAGAGAGAGAGAGAGAGAGAGAGAGAGAGAGATGCATATTAAAGAATGGAGAGAAAGATGGAGAGATGACGGCTTGAATGACCGGATTGATTTCATGAGCGAGAGAGAGGGATGCATGGTTAGATAGGGAAGAGGGAGAGAGAGAGGGTTTGGATGGATTTTTTTAGAGGTAGAGGCATGGTGAAGGAGAGAAATTTCGATGGTTAGATAAAGAGAGGAAGAGAGGGAAGGAATTTGGGGGGAGAGAGAATGGGACAGAGAGAGGTAGTGAGTTCAAAATTCAAACGGGTCCAGCATTCGATTGAATGCCGTGGGAGGAATTCTTTTCGTATAAATGTCATTACAGAAATTCACGCTGCTTCATTCACGGCTCTTCGCCATTTTAACCAATCGATCGCGTTTACGCAACCAGTCCAACGGAAAAGAAAGCATTTTTAGCTAATCTTATGAGTACGATTAATTGATAAAATACTATAAATCTTTTAACTGATAAATTATGATAATCATAAATATAATGATAGTTGTTTTTGATATATCATTATTTTTAATTTGTTTGACCTTTCGTTACTTTTCAATAAATACAAAAATTGTTCTAGTGATTAAAATTGTATTTTCCAGATGTCCATGGGTAATCCGAGGTCCTGAATCTATTTTTATAATAAAAATTGCAATTTCAATATTGAAAATTTCATTTTCAACAATAAATGGTGTTGAAAGAATCCGAGCAAACTTGCCATAAAAAATATAAATGAGAGAGACTTTAGCCAACTCCCAAATATTTTACTATATTTTCATAAAGTTTTAAACAAATGATATACAAGATTGAATATTATTTAATTAGATTAAAACTATGATGTTACAATTATTATATAGTTTTTATCACGAAAAAATTATATTTAATAAAAATTAAAACAAACATTAACGTTTCATCATTGTTGTGTTTTTAGACATTTATTATTAATAATAGCGAGTATAATATTTATGTACAAGTATAATATAAATATTATTATTTATTTAATTATAATTTTATTTTTTTATATTAATTATTATTTAGGTTTATATTTTTATAAATAATGATATATTAATAATAATAATAATAGTAAATATATCATTATTTTTATATATACTACTAGAAGTCATATTTATTAATAATATGGCTTATATTAGGTTAATATACATTTCTAGTGTATATAAACTTAACTATATTATTAAGAAATATAGCTTGCTAGTAGTTAGTACTTCTATGTGGCTTTGAAAAATCTTATCTTGAGTAATTTTTTTACCTTAATGGTCTCACCATTAGAGATGAGTTATGCATTATATATATGTGTGTGTAATTGTGTAGTATTGATTAATAGTTTAATTTTTTTTTTATTAGTTATTTTTGCATTTTTATTTGCTCCATATTTTCCTAATAAATGATATTAAAATGGTATAAGATTAATGGCCTTGATGGTTAGAGTTCTTGCTAAATTGTGTGAGCTCGTGTGAACATTCACAGCACATGAAGACTCGTGAGCAGTGATCAAATTTGAAGGGTGGACTCCCATTTCACTTCGAAGGGTTGAGAGAAATTGAACCCTTCAATGTTGACATGTAAAAATAAATCATTCTCTTTTGAAATTGTAATTGCACAACAAAATTTTATTATTTATTAAAAACAATGTATAGAAAAAATGACAATAAGAAGAAATCTCGAGTGATTCAACATTTACATGGAATTAGTGAGGTAAACCATGTACTCTCTCGATCCCTCGAGCATATAGTTTATTGAACTTAGATAAGGGACAATTATGTCTGTGAAATACTCGGTTGTTAGGTCATTGATCAAATAAGGCATTGGAATTTTGAAGGACCTTTGAATGGAGGATTGATTCAACTTGATGGTGGCTCTATTGGTCAATTGTGATTGAGCTTACTAGTGTGATGTGGTTATTAGGTCATTGATAAAATAAGGCATTGGAATTTGGAAGGACCTTTGAATGGAGGATTGATTCAGCTTGATGGTGGCTCTATTGGTCAATTGTGATTGGGCTTACCTAAAAGAAAAACCCCAGAATGTAATACATAATGCTTTCAGAGAGAAACTTTTTTATTAACCCTAAATTCAACACTTATTTTTAGAGTTGAATCATGTCCTCCCCACATGCTCAAATCAAAGTGATCAAACAAAGGCTCCAATTTTAGGTGTATCATGGATAGTCCCTCCAATGTATATTGAGTTTATACCCCAATTCGAAGTGATCAAATAAAATCCCCACTTTTAGGTAGATTATGGATAGTCCCTCCGATCTATATCGAGTTTATCATCCCTATCGAAAAGGTTAAGTATTTATTAGTCCACTATAAGGAAGAACTTTAAATTCTCCAACAAATATCACTACAAGTTGGGTGTCTAGTTTCTACCAAAGTCAACAAGGAAGACGATTCATAAACACACGTTTGGAAGGTTTGCGACAATGAGGATGTTGAAATCATGTTCTTCGCTAGATCATTGCACTCCGAGTCCCTCATTCATGAATGTTCGTCGAGGGATTCCCTTGTTTATATATATTGGTAGACAATTTGTACTTCTTGTTTCCATTATTAGAAGGCTGACAAGAAAATGAAGGGGTCAGAGTCTACAACATTTATAGTGTTGATTGTTAAATATTTTATCATTTCAACTATTGGATTTCATCAAGGAAATTGGAACAATTCAAGCACTTATATTCAAATATTGTTTCTTTGAACCTGATGTTTACAATTCATGGCAGATAAATAACACTCATAGATTTGGAACTCAAATACAAGGCTATTTCTTCTTTCTCCTCTGCCCAAACGAAGTGGTGGTCCTAGACAATGAAAAGTATACAATATTTTGGATATGATTTCATTTAAATACTGGGTTTTTTAAGGTTACATCTATTGAGTATTCGATACTTAGTCTAGAGGAAACAATCGCATAATACATTACAAATTTCAAACAACATTTTGGATTGAGAAATTTTAAACCCTTATATTTATAGAACCAAAAGGAACTCCAACAAGAAACACATTTAACTTTTATCCACATATGAAATGTTACACAAGTGTAAAATGCTATACATACCTCTAAATTCACAATAACTAAGTCGACAACTTAGCTCTGCATAATCTTCTTGAGGAAACAGAAATTAAGGAGACACTGAAGCATAGAAATGGAGAGTTGAGAGTCCGAGTCCCGACCTCCAACTGTCCTATACTCGTAAACCCAAAAATATTGTTTTTTTCATAGACTTCACCAATCTCTTTAAGTTCGGGAAGCTCAATCCAACCTACCCAACATTCTACCTTTGCTTCTCTTTCTCCTACCTGTGAAAATGGTGGAACCTTCAAGTTTCCCACAGCAAAAGACAACGAGGAATTATAGTGCGCAACCGTTTCCTTATACAGAAAGACGATTAGAAGCAACACCATCTCAATTCCACAATATCCTGACGCTCTTGAGTTGGTTTACCTTACAAGAGGTAGGCGAATGCATGTTTGTGTATTTCACATGATTACAAAAAAAATGATTTCATAATTGCTTCTACATAACATAGATATTTCTGTGCAGGTGAGGGAAACTGGGTATTGTTTTCCCAAGGTTTCTAGATACTTTCAGAGAGCATTCTTTGTTATGAGGGCACTTAGGGCATATATCAGAGATCCCACGGGAGGAAGAAGAAGAAGAAGAAGAGGACTCAAATCAAAAGGTGATCTGAGTGAGGAGGGGAGACGTAATAGCGATATTTACAGGAGAAACCCATTGGTTCTATAATGATGGGAACTAGCCTCTATAAATTGTAGCCATTGTAGACCTAGGAAACCCTCATAAATATCTCAGGTGCAAGAGTTACCATGTAAGCATCGTGACAAATTAAGTAATGATAATATTCAATTAGGTATATGAAAAATTATTTCCGGTTCTTTTAGAGATGACTATATGCATATTGTACAACCATTCTCTTTGGCTGGCCCTCCATTCCAGTTGCCTTTGTCTCTACTGCCTAACCCCCTTCATCTGATCAGACAGGTAGACTAAACGACCTAGGTCGACCATGGGAGACTGGGAGTGCTGATTCAAATGATTCTAACCCTGGTAAATGAATAGAAATTGGAATAAATCCTAGAATCCTGGACTAACTAGTATAGGATATGATTCATGAGCACAAACAAAGGGAGGCATGATGCTACCCTGCTACAAAATATCTGTCATCCTAGTCTTGTGGTGGTCATAATAGAAATGTCTAGCACTGGGTGAAACCCTGTTCTGGAAACTTACATAGCCATTGGACCAGTTTAGGTTCAAATCTAGCAAAGATTGCTCAATGCATTGTAAATGGAACTTGTAAGTTGTAACCCAAAAAACAACACCATTAGTTTTTCCTTATGGAGCCTTGATAGTGGAGGGTTATCAAATCAATTCACCATCCATAGATATGACTCATATGAGTATTTAATTTCACATCATATACTCAAATAATCAAGTGACTTGTAAGTTGTGAGATCACATGATTCAGTGAACAATAAGATGACAGATGGAAAATAGAGTTGGCAGGTGGCATCATCTTATACGAATATTTAATGAAGTTGGTGAATTAGTAATGCATGCTAATGCCATTAATTGCTTTGAAAGTGAACATCGAATCATGAGTCGCAATCCTGAATCACTAACTTGAACTTGGCATTAGGCATCCTAGTGGCCCACCGTGGTCCGTGTCGATTGGGATTGAGATCCTCATCCATGATCCGACTATCAAGGGAACTTGGGAAGACTCTGAGTCCCGACTCTCCCATAGTCCACTGAATCCTTGGATAGGAAAATTTTGTAGCTTCCCTTCTCTTGCAAATTTACCGAGGCTTACTCAATTTCATTATTGAAGTGTTGGAAATGAAACTAATTTTTTTTTTCATGGTAAAATTCCTTGTGGCCTTCTATGACATTTAAAATGGCCTTTGAAGGGATCTGAAGGCTTCAAATTTGAATCCTACTAGTGAGGCCATAATAAATATGAGAGCATTCATGACCTAATAGGTTTGGTGTGAATAAGTCCACTATAGTTTATTGATGGAGCCGACGCTGCCAATAAAATTTTCAATAATCAGTATACCTTCTAGCATGGAGAAGGAAAAATTTGACAATCTATGAGCCCACTGTTAAAGAAAGCAAAAAAAAAATGTGTCAAGCAAAATTCGTTGTTTGAAGAAGTCCACTGAATATAGATAGACCCAACCCTAGGTTGAAAGGTGAGAACATTTTTGTCGTTCCTGCATAAGTTGTGAAGGGCCATCAGGCCAATGTGTAATAGACCAAAAAATTATAAATTGTTTAAGACTTTGATTATTTATTTTAATATATTTTGGCAAGATTTTGATTATTTATTTTAAAATATTTTGGTAAATAAAGTCAAAATAAATCTAATGGAATTATTATTATTATTAATTAAATGATTCAGAGTGATTAAAACAGTGTCCAAAATGACAAATTGTAAAAGTGGTTGAGTAAAAAAGTAGGCATATTCTGTAACATGAGGTCTAGATTCCTTAGGGAGCTTTAATGAGAATGTGGCTAATAAATGACCAAGTCCCCAGAAAAATACTATAAAATATTGTTTCATCAAATAAGCAAGAGGCTTGCAATGGAGGGGAAATGCTTTATTTGATGCAAAGCTAGAGATTGGGCATTGATCGAAATTTTCTCTTGTGGTTCAAGAAAATAGGGCCGATGGTTCAGGAGCTAGTAAATTTGGTTGCTCTATGAGTTGGTTGGGAGGAACGACATCTTCATTTTTGTTTTTACATCAACATTTTTGTTTTGGCATCAATGGTGACTTGTTCTTTATTGATTTATCTAATTCATTGATCTTGTTGTTTCAATTATGAAAGTAGATTATAATTCTTACTGCATTCATAAAAAATAAATACTCAAAGTTGTTTATTAATTTTTATTTCATCCTGTTAGATTGTTTATTAGTTTATAAACTTTTTTTATTATCTAACTCAGGTATGCACATAAATTTTAGGAATCCCAAGGACTACTATTATGAAGAAAATTCAATTTTAAAATGTATAAAACCCTTTTTATTATATATTAAACTTAAGCACATCCAAACCACTAATCTAACTTAAATATTGAAAGCATGGTAGTGTACCAACATACCAAGACAAGAGTTCGATTAGAGAATCCTCCTTATAATTTACAGCCTTGGAAGAGGGTTCCAGCCAAGCAAATATTTTAATTGCAAAGCCGAAATTGATAGATTCAAATAATTACAATTTAATCCTGCTAACTTATCTTAACAAACGAGAGATATCGAAAAGCCATTTCTTCCAACCCAGAAGCTAAGAAAACCTTGGATTGAAACAAACCGACTTGTAGTAAATTTGGAACATACCTTGTCCTTGTAAAGTGTAGACCTACAATTCATCTAAGGAGTCGTGCGATTTATTTTGGTATATACACACATGCGTGTAATGTTAACTCGTTCTGAGGTAGGTTAAGCACGAATTTCAAATTTATAAGGTGTAAGGTTAATAATAATTATCTTTTACCCGAGAACAGAGTTTTGGAGGCATAAAATTAAGGGAGTTCACTTTCGAACCGATCGGACGACTGCGGTCGCGTGAGCGGTCACGTCCAACGACCGCGGTCGTCCCATCGATGCAAAGTTAAATAGGATTCTCCAAAATGAAGTGAACCCCGTGCTTCTCAAGCATGGTTCTTACAATACCTTTTTAATATCTTTAGAAATATTTTAGGATGTCTCGGTAAACTTTAAGCAAAACACAACATTCTAAACCTACGAAAAAAAGCATTTCATTTGTAAAAAATCAAGCGCAGAATAATAATGGTTTGCTATGATTTTGCTGAATAATTTATTTATTTATTTATTTATTGTAGCATGATAAGAGATCTTCATGATTTCATGGTAGGAATAAAGTCTTGTGGCAATTAATTAAAACAAAACAAAATAGCAAATCACGGTAGAGGCACAGGCAGAGGCACCCATATGAGATCGTTCTCGAATATCCAGTGGCAGACCTCGATCTGACCTGGCTTGTGTCCCAACGCTACAAAAGCTGCATGCCCTGCACTCCATTCTCTTGTATCCAGATGGCAGATGGCCACTCCGTCGTTTATTTTCTGCTGCTGGGAATGGGAATTGGATTTCTTCTTGGAGTTGGAGCTGCGCAGGAGCGCGGCCTCGTACACCTTCACCTTGGGCACCGAATGGCAGTAATAAACGAGATATGGAAACATGCTTTGATGGCACGATACCGACCTTGTCACTCTCCCTCCATCTTTCCCCTTCACTTCCCCGACTTCAACGCGCTCTCCAGAACCTGCCGTGGTCGCTGTGGTCAGCACCTCCACCTTCGGCCCCATTATCCCCACTGCAAACTCTGCCATCCCTTCCACCGATGTCACGCATTTCTTTATTTCTCCCTTCACCGCAGGGCGTTCGCATTCTTTGAGCGTCTTCGCCATCATTCCCAACATGCTCGAGTTTTCCGGAATGCGGAACATTCGCACCAGCTCTGCTAAACTTTGGCTGCTGAAGCTGGGGAGCTTGTCGGCCAGAGATCGAGGCAGGAATGATCTCCTGGGCATGAAATCTCTCAGATTAGGCAAAGGGAGATTCGAACCTTGGACCAGCCGATTCTCCCGGAAGAACTTCCCTGCCTCCACGCCTGCGCCCATGACCATTGCGCTGGAATCGGAATTTGAAGTAGTAGTGGAATTAGTGTAGGAAGAGAAGCTTATGCCTGTGCTGTTCTTCTCATACTCTTTGAATTCGGTGTTTACGCCGTAGCTGGTAAACCCCATGGTAGGACTGTTGGAACCTTTTCCGTATTCCGTGAATTCGTCCTGCTGAGGGTTTGACGAATTCCCGTAGTTAGTGAAAGTGAGTAACGGAGTATTCGCATCCTTCCCGTAAGACTTGAAAACGTCTTGCGGTACATTAGCTCCGTCTGCATAATTAGTAAAGCTTTGCAAAGCTCCGTTTCCATTGCTCCCGTAGCTTTGAAACTCGTTTCTGGGGACATTGCCGTTGTTTGCATATGAAGAAAATCTATCGATGGGACCATTGCCGCCCTCACTGTAGCCTTTGAAACTGTTGGTGATAACATTGGAGTTTTCGGCGTAGCTTGTGAAGTCAGTCGAGATTCCGTTGGCGTCCTTCCCGTAGCTGGCGAAGTCATTCTTTATGACGTTGGAGTTGTCTGCGTAGCTTGTGAAATCCTGAGTGACCGCGTTACTGTCAGTGCCATAGCTTTTGAAATGGTGATCGGGAATATTGGTATTGGATCCATAGCTGGAGAAGTCGCTATTACCTGCACTGGCCCCGCTACCGTAGGTTGAAAACCCTTCGTCTTCAACATTGGTTTGGGGGGCGTAATTTGCAAACACTTGAGATCGTCCGTTGCCATCTCGCCCGTATGTTTTGAAATCGTCCTTCACCACGTTGTCTCCGTCTGAGTAATTTTTGAAGCTATCGGTGCCAAAACTGCCTCCGACCTTGTAGCTTTTGAATTCTTTTCCATGATAACTCTGGAAATCCGCGTCCCCTTTGACAGCTTTCACGTCTCCGGCCACTGCCATTTTTCGAGTACTGCACAGGAGGTCTGCAGCAGTGCAAAAGGATGCAATGTGGTCGGAGAGTGTGTGATTTGCGATGTAGCCAGCAAAGACGGCGACTGAAGTTGCGTTGAGAGGCGAGGCCTTCCGCAACAAGAATGGTGGGAGCCTCGCATTCGGCAACACGCGGCGCCAGAATCGTAACAGCGACGCCTTCGCCGCGAATGGATGATGTGATCCACCATGGCAAGAAGGAATCTGCAAGAAGGTGGAACTTGCTATCAATGCTGCGTAGCGTTGCAATTCAAGAATATGTAAAAAGAGATATAGATCTCAAGACTTGAATCATCTTATACTTACCAGAATTAGTGTGGAACATATGATCATGAGAATAAGCAGGAAGATGATGTTTGAAGGAAGCACTCGATTGCCCGCCATCTCCTGAATCTGCGCAGAACCAGAAATGCATGCATGTAAGAGAAAATAGTAGCTGCAAAGCCCAGCAATTAAAAGGAAAAACTTGTGCTACGTACCCGTGAAGATAAAGATAAGATAAGATGCATGATCTCACCTAAAACATGGATAGAATAATATATTTCCTGCATTACATGCAACTTGCAAGGAATGAAGCATATATTTCATGACATGATTCAGAAGACAGTTGGAACTTGGCAGGGCATACAAAATGTGGGCCATAAGAAGAACGTCATAGATAGCAACAGAATGGATAATGGACAAAGATCATGTTGAAATAACTAGAAATGGAAAGTGATGCATGTGAACGGTCATCATTTTCTTTAAACAACTCAAAGCTAAGAAATAAATATTGTATCTATAGCAGGATACTCACCTGTGTAATGAAGCCTCCTGTCATGCCTTTTCCCTGTGGTTATTTTGATGGGGCTTCAAATAATATGATTGCTGGAGCTGGTTTCTGCATCTTCCTTAATGACACCCATTACTTGGAGTTCTCGCTGGGGTCGGACTTGGTACAAATACCAAAGTGGAGCTGCTCAGTCTCTGGGCACTCCTCCATACTTCCCATATGATGGGGATCCCCCTTGTCCATGTATACGGTGACTCACAGGTCATCATAAATTGGGCTAGGGGATCAATTGCTCTCTCCCCACCAGACCTCGTTCACTGGTGTCGGGAGACCAAAAAGCTAGTTTCTAGCTTCCATGGGCTGTTCTTCTCTCACATCTATCGAGAACACAACATGAATGCTGACCGTCTTTCTAAAAAGGCCCTCTCATTTCCTCAAGGGAAAGGATGTATGATGGAATATTTTGAGTATCTTCCTGTTTCCACAGTTTTTTATCAGCTCTTTTGAGCATGTCTAGAGGTTTTTCCCTCTATATTTTGCATGGTATATTTTGTATTGTCCATTGTATCTGAAGGGATCCTTCATGTACTTTGAATGCTGCCTTTTGGATACTAGAGAGTCCCTCTTTAGAATGCTGCTCAGGGTCTGATTGGCACTCGATAGATGTGAAAGCATGGACAGTCTCCATCATGATGAGACAGTTATTCTGATGGCTTCTTTTTGTGGCCGGTCTTATGTACCCCTCCTCCTGGCTGGGATCTTCGGATGGGTTGCCATTTCCATGTGACCCGATGATGCGGTTGAAGTGTATAAATGCCCTTTGATTCATAATAAATAACAAGGACAGATTTTTTCTTCTTGAAAAAAAAAAACAGTTTGTAAGGGATGAACGATGGTAAGCCCTCATAAGAGCAAGGATCCTCTATATATATATATATTGCAGTTTCAAGAACTATAGTTATGATGATTAATCTGAGAGGTTTGAGTGCTACAATAAAGTAATGATGCGACATCTACAGACTGAGTGCTACTGTAAAGTAATGATGCGCAATCTACAGACAATTCTCTACAGGAGGAACATGCATTTTGATGCACGTGAAGAGTCATATTCCTCATTTTGATGCATGTGAAGAGTCATATTTGCAATTTGGACTTGGACATATGATGATGGGTAGCAATTCAATGGTATTGTGACAGCTATTGCAGAAGATCCTGCCAAGTTGTCTCGGGTCCATTCTGAATTGAATTGTGGGCCATGGTGATTCAGTCGGCGTGGCTCCTAAATCCACGGCCCTACAAGCACTTTTATTGAACAAAGAGAAAGGATCTGCTTTTCAGAAATGTAAAACTACGACCTTCGTCAGCGAATTGCTCAGTCTGTCCACTGCACAAACGAAAAACGAGTGGGTAGGATAAATTATAAACTAAAACGCACCTAAAAACCGATTAAATTTGTTTTAGGAAAGTGTTATTTTCATAATTCTGCAATTTCAACCAGTGTGGAAATCGTTATTTTCATGATTATGTAATTTCAACAAGTGTAAGTGTATGTATTTTTTTTTATGTTTTACAATAATTTTTTTATTTTAAAGCTACATAGATAGCTGAAATTGTTATTTAAACACTCCAAACTGTCATATCAACAAGAAACAAAAAAATTGGTCAATACAATTGGAGGCCTTTGGAGGCCTTTTGGTTACTGCATATACTGCTCCCTGCCTACACAATTGGAGGCCTTTTGGTTACTGCATATACTGCTCCCTGCCTACACAATTGGAGGCCTTTTGGTTACTGCATATACTGCTCCCTGCCTAAAATGCTAGTAGGATAAACCACAAAAATTAGTCAAAATTGTTCAAGGAAATTGCTATTTCGGTAATTTTATAATTTTTGGTATAGTAGTTATCCACATGACCAAAATTGCAATCTAAACACTCCAAATTGTGGTTTCAGTAAAAAATGATTTGTAGGATTCCAATAGATTAAGGCCATTTTGGTTAGTACTCCTATATAAAATAGGTAGGAACTGGTCTTTATGGACGATCAATATTTAACCTTCTACAACCTATTTAATGCAATATAATGCTATTGCAATATTGAAAACAATTCAATTAATTTCGCTGATTTTGTTAATTTTAAAATTAGAAGTTTAATTTAAGATACTTAAATACATTATTGAAATTGTAAAATTGTGAAAATAACAATTTTCCAAAATAAGTTTAACCTGTTTTTATCACAAATCCGTTAAAAAGAACTAGGCTTTTTAGTTGTCATTTATCCTAATTTACTTTTGTTTACAAGTGATATCTTGAGGTTTTTAAAAATAGTAGTAATTATAGTTTGGAATTTATTTGGTAAAACACGTGGATCACAAATAAATAGTTTTATAAACATTAAAGATACCAATTGGCTGAGAGAAGTTATGTAGAGGATATAAAGAGGTAAAGTTTAGTCCACTTTTTAATTGGATGAATGCGAATGAAGCTCATTGAAGTCTAAATTGAATAATTGGAAACTAATTAAGTTTTTTTTCTTTAAATATAAGATATGAGATATTATTATTTTTTTCATTAAATATATAAGATACAAGGGAGGCTGTTAAAGACAGCAAGTCCCTGCCATAAGAATTTGATCTATAGACAATAGTTGAAGTGCATAAGAACAACAAGTAGTTTAAGTGCATAAGAACAAGAAATTTTTATAGAGCATAGCTAATTTACACTGAAAAACTTGTTTGCTAACATGCTTAATTAAGTCAATTGTTGGAACTTGTTTGTTAACACCCTTCATATACCTATACACAAACTCCACCTGGCAGTAGTGCAGCCAAGCTTCATTAAGTAAATTGTTGGAACTTGTTTGCTAACAGGCTTCAGATACCTATACACAAACTCCACTGGAAGTCCAGCAAAGAATGGAGTTTAATTGTGCAAGTTGTTCATAATAAGTTAAAAAAATAATAGTTGTTGGTCTGCAAAAGGCTCTAAATCGCTTGATTTGGTAGATAAAGTTAACATCCTTATAGCTTGGATTTTCTCAACATGGAATCAAATCAGCTTGTTATATTTATACGATATTATGATTAAATTAAATTAAGGTGTTTGATGAGATTTTAAATTTAATTGGATTCGTTGAAAGGGGTAGGTACACTTGGCTCTCCCCGATAGTATTACCTTTCCCACATTCATGCGGGCATTAACACTTGCCAACACCTAGTCCTAGGCGTTTTATTACATGTCAAGCAGGTGGCTGCTAGGAGAAGCAGGTGTAGAGCCCATGGACTACATGGACTACTACTTAACCTAAAAACATTTTTAATTTTTAATTGTTGCCTCTAATCCTAAAGACTTCGAAGAATAACTTCTGTCTGAATAAGTTCCCCCGATTCAATCAGAGTAAGTTCTGTCTGAATCAGAGTTTCCACGTACGCACGATTAAATAATAGGTATATGTCCGATTAAACGATAGGTATATGTCCTAGAGTATTCTAGCTTTCTTAGGTTCTGCCTACGGAAACCTCCCTCCATCAATTGATCAATGCAGCATACTTCAAACCCTGATATCGTCGATGATTTGCAACAACGAAGCTTGTTGCTGCCTCTATCTATTTTTTGAACCACTAGTTGCTTTATTTTGGGATTCATTTGCAACAGGT
The DNA here is from genome assembly GCA_001517045.1 of Pseudotsuga menziesii. Classification (NCBI taxonomy): domain Eukaryota; kingdom Viridiplantae; phylum Streptophyta; class Pinopsida; order Pinales; family Pinaceae; genus Pseudotsuga; species Pseudotsuga menziesii. The sequence continues at coordinate 40,054 of LPNX010607781.1, forward strand.
CCAACTTCTTTCTCACGACACGACCAAAAGTGGGCGCGCTTGATCTTTACAGGGAAACAACCCTAGAATCTCTAGTCAATCTCTAATCTCTAGATAGTATTCATTTGTTAGGGTGATGGAGAATTAGCTTCATGTGTTTACGGCCAGGACATTTCTTGATCTTCACACTGCTTTGTGACCACAAGGAATAGATCATGTCTCTTGAACCGACCAACAGCAAACCTATAAGAATTAAGCATCTCAAACTCCTTTTGCATATAAACTCCTTCTTTCATTGTATAAGAACCTATGGTGAAAGGAGTTTTCGGCCACAGGTCTATTTTATTTCTTTGAAGAACAATGGCAACACCGTGTATGATGGGTAGGGCATAAGCTATACAAAGGTCCAATAATAAACATGTGAACTATTAGTGATAGTAGCTTATATATCGTCTTGACTGGAAATTGAAAATTAGAGGTTTTGATTTTAGCAATTTCATTTAAGTCTATCAGACATACTTACCGATTTGGACACCAAACTTTGTCTACAGGAGTATGAGAAGATAATCTGTCATTTCAATGTTCTGTTCTGAGATAATTAGATGCATAACTTTTGCCATTATATTCATGGATATGCATGCCAATATAGCAGTAACAGTTAGACTTTAATCATGAATATGCCATTGCAGTAATAGTCATACTTTCAATTATATTTTCCAACTAAACTAATGATATGACATCTAATTATGTTTATACTTATTTTTCTCTTGAATACTATATGCGTTCTACAAAATCAAATGAGTGCAAATCCATTCAGCATATTCATAAGCAATAGTACTGTTGAACAATGTTTTATTTTTCTCTTGAATACTATATGCGTTCTACAAAATCAAATGAGTGCAAATGCATTCAGCATATTCACAAGCAATAGTACTATTGAACAATGTTTCATTTGGATGTTAGATTCATAAACCATGTGTAGGATAGAAACTTGTATATATATTTTTCTTTTGACAAGCGCCACATGTTAAATGACAGCATTGCAAGAGTTAAAATTGTAGGCCATGTGACTGTCATTAAAGCTCGCTAGGCTTCATGTAATGAAATACATGCTTACCATATCGCTTGGACACATGGTTTTCCATACGTAGTCAATGAGGATTTCCACGAAATATGGCGGCTTCATAGTAAAATAAATTTGGAAGAGTCACCAAGAGATTTGGATGTGTGTTCTTCAATGAAATCTCGACCTTCATCCTGTGATATCAGTAGCTTGCAAGATTACAATGTCAAATTGCAGAAATCTGAGGAATTTGAGTTGACAGAGAAAGAAGATTACGATAACCTGTCCTCTTCCTACTCATGCTCTCGAATATCCATCCAGTCCATTCGCGGGGCAAGATGATGAGGTAGACCTAAAGTTTGATATGTTCCTGTCCAACTGTCCAGGCGAGGAAGATGACAATGCATATTTGCGGTAAGCTGCAAGTTAAACCCGTCGAGGCCTTAACAATACCCACAGTAATTAGCCCATCTCTCCATTCATGTCTTTATAATTCTCTGCGTCTCTTCTATCTGTACATAATGGACCTAAATTGTCTCAGTATTAACGCTCATGTTACTGCAGGTTCAGGTGATTGTTTTGCATGCTAATATGAGCTGCCAAGACTGTCATGACAGAGTCTCCAAAGTACTCTCCAAAATTGACAGTATGTTTCTTCATCATATTCTGCACATCACTTCATTTGGGCAAATGGCAATGAACATTATTTGGTGTTTTCATGATCATTCATACACTAGATATATTAGTTTAGATAAAAGGATAAACTAGAAATCCCATCCACAAGAAAAGAAAAACTTGGTTTTTATTCTATGCTTCTCAATGAATAAAAAGGATAAACTAGAGATCCCATCCATAAGAAAGAACAGAAATAAGAAAAAGAAAAAAACTTGGTTTTTTTTTCCATTATCCATGAATTTATTTGCAAAAACCTGGTTTTTATTCCATTCTTCATGAATTTATCTGCAAATAAGTAGTGCTCAGTTTGTTTTCCAGTGATGGGAAGCTTTGCTGGACAATGTGATAGACATGACGCAGATGATCCGGATTTATGCGTGAACGAAATGAAAGAACATATACAGAATCATAATAACAGAAATTTTGCAAAGATAACAGAGATACAGTAAACACATATTCTATTAATTTGCGGAAATAGAACAGACTGTAATACAATTGCTAGAATGGTGGTAGCTATCTCTGAGAAGAGATGTGGCCGCTACGCTCATTCGTGCCAAGCTGAATACAAAATGAGGCCAAAGGGACCTATTTATTACAAAAATGAGGTGAGAACCCCAAAAGTCCCAAAACGTAACCCTAGAAGATGAACCGTCATAAAGTTTGCGGCCCCACGGTGGTAAGTTGAACAGTCAACTTCCCGGGGTCATAACTTTTGCATACGATCTCCGATTTGGGCGTTCGATAACTCGTTGGAAAGGTCTGTCTAAGCTTTACAAATTTTGGTCGGCCAAATGCATGCCGATGGCAACCATTTGGCCCCGAATCTCCAAAAAGCGTCGTTTAAGGCCTCAAAATGGCCCCGGAAGTTTAGGACTCGAAAAACTGCCGAAAAATAACTAGGAAACTGCCACAATGGACAATTGTTTTGAGCCAGTGGAATAGGTGGGTGGCCACCGATCTCCATCTGGATCAATCCTCCCTCCTTAGGAAGCAATGGTCTCCATTGCGTTAAATCCCATATCATATCTCGAACTGTGTGTTGAGTTGATCTCCTGGTGCGACATTTGTTGAAGTGAAGAGGCTGCTTTTCTTTGGCATCCCGAGAGGGATGTAATTGTTGTCTGGATGATTTGTTTCTGGATGAGCACCTTGAATGCGTGTCCTTGCATCGTAGAGGTACTTGGATAGATGAGGAAACAATGGCTCTGTCTTCTTCTTGTGTCTAATGAGCAGAGACACCCTGTGCAGAGGGTGTGGAGGTCTCTGTGATCTTATGTTCTCCTTCAGACGCAATTGTGAAGAGGAATAATTTTCTGATGTGGGAGTTTATCTTCCTACCTTGCGAGACTTCATTAGGTGCAACTGTCTCTGGGATCCGGTAGAGTTTTCCTCCCAAAGTAACAATGACACTGCGAGGACGTGACTCATATATAGCATGACGCTTCCACATATATGGTTGTCCTAAAAGAACATCACAGACTTCAAGTGGGGCCACATCACACAGTACCTCGTCTTGGAAAGGCTTGATTCCATATGGTAGGAGGCATTGCTGAGTAATGTGGATACCGCGTCCTTGGCTTAGCCAACCGATTGTGTAAGGCTGCGGGTGTGGTGTTGTCGGAAGCCCCAATCTCTTGACGACTTCTGCTGAGATCAGGTTCTTTTGGCTGCCGTTGTCAACAACAAAATGTAGAGGCATGCCCTTCACCCACATCTGCGAGTGGAATAGGCGCTCCTCTGCCTCTGACTCTTCAGGCTCCTCGAGTTGAATTTGTGCGGTAGCAATAGTGGCAGTGGGGTCTGCATCAATGATCTGCCTCTCATTGTGTGCGGTTGTGGCATTGGGTTCAGAATCCGAATCAGGATCTAATTCTGAAGATTTGATCTCGGCCACTAATGACTGCTTTGAGCGACATTCATCAGTGTTGTGCCAAGGGCTTTTATGAAATTCGCACCACTTACCGGTGTCCTTCTTTGTCTTTCGATCTCCCTTCTTTGCTTGTGGCGGGGACTGGTTGTCATTTTCTTTTGCTGTGTTTTGCGGGCCAGGGTTTCCCTTTCCTTGCTTCTTCGGTGGATTCGCAGGTCCAGAGTCTCGCTTGTTCTTTTGTCGAAATTTCTCCTCGATTTTAACAGCGTACCGATAGGCGGATCCAAGTGAAGAGATGTCGAGGAAGTCCATCTCAGTTCGGATGTACCGATGTAGACCACTGCGATATTTCAGGATGAGGTGTCGCTCGGAGTCTTTGATACTCAGCTTTGTCCGCAGAGTATGAAATTTGTTGGTGTACTCCGACACCGTCTAGTCCCTTTCTTGACGCAGAATGATCCATTTTGTGTACTGGTCATCATAGTTTCCCACAGGGTAATACTGTTCCTTGACGACATCTATGAAAGAGGCCCAAGTGGGAATTGTTTCAAACATTTCAGACTCGTCTGATAAGTTTTGCTCACAATAAGTACCCCACCAATTTTGGACATGGGGGACTGCCTTAAGGAGCGCAAAGGTGATCTTTTCTCTGTCGAAAAAATTGTGGACAGAGAAATACCCTTCTAGAACATTCAACCAATTATCCAAGGCATCTGCATCAATATTGCCTTCAAATAAAGGAATATCAAAGTTAACTTGTACCTTGAAGGGAGTTGCATCCCCGAATCGGCTGCTTGTTGAAGATGCATTTGCCATTGCTGGCATTCGTTGAAGGATTTGGGCGAAACTGTCCATCATCTCGTTCCTCTGTCGCTCGAGGGCTTCCTCGAGCAGCGACTTGATAGGATCTCCTGCTCCGTCG
>LPNX010607781.1:44816-56331 GCA_001517045.1 Pseudotsuga menziesii
ACTCGTTGGAAAGGTCTGTCTAAGCTTTATAAATTTTGGTCGGCCAAATGCATGCCGATGGAAACCATTTGGCCCCGAATCTCCAAAAAGCGTCGTTTAAGACCTCAAAATGGCCCCGGAAGTTTAGGACTCGAAAAACTGCCGAAAAATAACTAGGAAACTGCCACAATGGACAATTGTTTTGAGCCAGTGGAATAGGTGGGTGGCCACCGATCTCCATCTGGATCAGCAGAAGAAGGTAACGTTTAGAGGGCATGTGGATCCCAAGAAGAGGATGCAACGAATTAGATTAATGGCCAACGACAAGAAGATAAATACCATCCATTGATTTGAGGGGATGGGAGGCGAAGTATACTCTAATAATGATTACAGAGAGTGGCATGAACCCCGCAGTAATAGCTGGAAACTGCTGAAATCCAGGGATTGTAATTGCATGATCAAACGGGCTTGTTGTTTGCATTGTGATTCGTCTTAGAAGGCGTATGATCAAATGACCATTATCAGTTGGAATCCGGTATGTTCAAATGATGATTATTTGTACAGTTTCATAGTTGCACAATAATTAATCCAGAAATATGATTTAGAATTTGTTGAAAGGAGCAGTATAACCGTAAACCAAAATTCCCCCAACTGGGGGAATCTTGCATAGTGTTCAAATGGAAATTTAGACGGCCAAAAATGATGCAATTTCGACTACCTGCCCCATTTTAATATTGGTCATTTAGTTTATGACATATTGCTGAAATTGAGAAATTCTAGAAATAGCAGTTTCCAGTTTCTATAAAAAATTCTCAAGAAAAGTGGGTATCATACTTTAATCGAGTGCTACCTGCGATCTGTGGAGAAAAGAGTGCCTTTCGGTAAAGATCTGAGATCGCTTCCTGTTCCTGTGCGATCTGTGGAGATGAGGGAGTCCACATCTAAATGCAAGGCTATACTGAAGCAATAAGCATATAACAAAGAAATCAGAAAGCAGGCCAACAAGGTCTTAGAAGGGCACGTTGCACATGCTATGGCACCAGGAGGGAGGAAGATTTCAATGAAAAGGGCATGTAAAAAACACATTGCAGATGTTGTGGTAGGAGGTTGCAGATGTTGTGGTAGGAGGAGGGAAAAAGATTACAAGGGCACGTTGCAGATGCACCATCACAAAAATAGTACATATAAAAATAAAACAAACACAAACATTAAATTTTTGAAACTAATGTTGAGCAAAGAACATCAATTCATGTAGCATTATTTAGTTTCAAAAAGAAGTTGTACACAATCTTGATATTAACCTAAGTTTTTACACCAAAAATGGTGCTCTTCCTCGAGATGAGACCAAATAAGAGAAAAAAGTCCTTGATTGGTTGAGAAAAACAGCAATATCTGTTGATTGGTAATAAAAACGGTTGTTCATATCATCTCATAAATGAAATGGAAATTGATTGGTAACAAAGACGATGGTTCTTTCTATGACTTAGGTTAAATCTAAAATAAGTAATTTTGAATTGTTTCGGTTGGCGTGCAGAGTAATACAAACAACGGCACACTGATTACAAGGGTCCCTGCTAGCCGGGCAGGGACTAATAAGAGAAAAGCTTTTAAAACCTAAACCTTTTGTTTTCATTTTAAAAATTTAATTTGTTTACCATTTGATTGAATTTCGAGCCATATTGGTGAGGAAAAATCCTACTCTCGAATCATCAAATCGATTGAGTAACTACTCCTTGGTCCTCTTTCCCTCCACTTGAATCATCCAAATTGATTGAGTAACCACTCCTTGGTCCTCTTTAACTCATATGTTCAACATAGCAATATTTTGTTTAAAGGATTGAAATAAAATTAAGTTCGATAAACATAGACATGGAAGAGAAATTTACCTTCATTGAAATGATTAGAGAGATAAGGGTTCTTATCCTCCAAGATCTCTATTCTTTCTCTATCCTACATATAAACCAAAAACAAGAGATCCAGTCTTCCTTTGTTTCCTGCAAAAAATTCAAATAGAATAGAGTTTTGAATCTTAAACAAACTATTTACCTTTCCTTTCTGCAAAACTCATCAGCCTAGGAAGATCCTCCATCAAAGACTGAAGGAAAGCACACCTCGATACTTACACTTTACCACACAGAGACTGAACTAGCTAACACTGCGCAAAGGCTTAAGCTCGACCAAAACTAGCTAATAAAATTACAAATAGCATAGTGTAGTTGTTCGATAACCAAGAAGACCTCTAGTAGTCATGTATGGAGGTAAGTTAAAACAAAACAAAGCACAGTCGTGCAACAAAGAAGTTCATAACAAACCCATCAAGCAACCACCACACAAAAATAAAGAACCAAAACCTCCATGACCGATTAACTACATTGAATTCGACATAAATACCCTAAGAGTTCTTTCAATGCTTTCGATCGCACAAAGTAGAGATGTAGCGTAAAGATCTGCGTCCTCTTTTATGAAAAGCATTTAAATCCTTCCTTCAACCTTAATTTTTCCTGGTTGTGTTTCCAACTCACAAGCCATGGATAAGGACAACATCAAACCTTATTTAAAACCACCTCTTCACTCCTTAAAGTTGTCATCCATTTGCATGGAACCTCTTTAACCTTGTGACTCCCTTAGGTGGCATAATATACTTTAGCATAGGGTGCTTCACCAAAATACTTTAGTATAGGGTCTTGCAGGATAGTAAATTAGCATAGGCTATTGCAGCATAGTACCTTGGCATAGGTTATCCTTTATGTATGCTCCTTTATATATGATCCCACATCACATGTAGAGATTGCAACCCATGTACGCCACCTTTTTATAATCACTCATTTTATATTAGAGCGGTAAACAACAACAGAAAACTACATCGCATAATCTTCACACAATCAAATCTAGTTACATATGTCTAGTATTCACTGAATCGAGTCCCATATTTCAGATTTGAATGATATTGTATCCATTGACATTTGAATAAGTAGTGATATTAAAACAAAGTTTCCAAAATCCAGAATTTAAAAGAACAATTCAACACATCTGGAATTTTAAGAGAACAACTCAAAACCTCTTTTCTGAACTAGTGCCTCTTCAGTTTTTTTTTCTTGTATTCTGTGTTTTTGCAAGATTTTTTTATTCTTAATATTGTGTTTGTGAGTATCAAACACTGTTGAATTGAAATATGATTGTAATTTTGTGCATTTTTTTGTTGAAACCAACACCTTTGAAGCCTTGTCTCATTTATATTTTCTTTTTAGAGTTACTGAACACTCTACTATGTCTTATGATAACAACACAATCACAATTGACAAAACAACTATCTCTTGCATTAAAAAGCATTTACAAAATTCAAAATATACACTTGAGTTTTTGCAAGTTGAGTCACAACTACAACAAGAAGATTTGAAGCAAAAGATACAAAATTCTGAACGTGTTTATGTTCACATTTCAACAGCTTGATCAAAATAATGTAGAAATCAGTAAAGGAAATTAAGTTATTATAGATGATGTTTTTCATTCCAATGTTCATCTTAGTATTTCTAAACCCATTTTTTGACTTTGTGAAGGACTTGTTCATAACATGCATAGACTTTCCTTGGATACAAAGAAGCAACCACATTTTTCATTCTAGATTATTCAAAACCCATCGAGTTTCAAATTGTTGGATTTCTTAATGAAAGTTCATCTTTGTATTCACATGAAACCTTGAAATGACAACATTGTGATAAACTTGGACATATGAAATATCAATGTTTCGACCTTCATCCTTGTATGCATGTGGGAAGCATACACATTGGTCAACAAAATGTTTCTTATTGAAGATTCCTGAAAAAAGATAAAGATAAAGTCTGGAAGAAAAGAGATTCCTTAAGTAGTAGCTTATACACGTGGTGGATCAACATATTTTGATACATATTGTAATCAATAAATTGTCCCTAATCAACGGGAATAATATCTATAATTTGAAGTCAGGTTCCAAGTTTTAAAGTCTTGTTGCGAGCCTATAAACAAATGGGAAACAAGTATGCAACCTTGTTCCTAAATTTTCAAGACATAGTGAAAGTTCAAAGTTTTGAGAACCATCAATTGAGCAGAACACATGAGAGTCTACTTATTTTATTGAATGTTTTCGGTAATCTTTAAACCATGTTTTCATGGTTCTTGGTATAATTTTTGTGATCAACATAAGTCATTCAAGCTTCTAGTTGATATGGTTAGTGCTAATCCTAAAACCATCTGATTGTTGATTTTGTTAGTGGTAATCCAAAAACCACCTCTTTATTAGTGGTCATCCCAAAACCATCTCTTGATAGCCTTTGAGCTATTTGATTTTTTGTGGTCAACTTAAAATCATTGGTTTATGGGAAACTCAAAACCATGTCACTTCTTTGATAGTTGTATGGTGAACTTAAAACCATTATTTATGGTCAACTTGAAACCTTGCAACTTAGTAGAAGTTTTATGGTGAATTTAAACCATTATTTACGCTCAACTTGAAACCATGCAACTTAGTAGAAGTCTTCATTTTTGATAGATTTTGTTTTAGAGAGATTTTTCAACCATGATTGTCAAGTAGTGGCGGTTTTTCAGGAAAAAATGAACTTTTGATTAAAGCGGGATATTGAAAACTCTAATCTATGTTCATTATCAATTATACATTATGTATTATTGTGTATTAATTAATGAAGCAAAATTCTAAACCTTTTGTGTGACTCATTTATACATTATTATTTGTTCCATATTTTCTTGATTATTTAACACGCCGTGCCATAATCTATATCCAAATCGTCTTAACTCATTTCTATAGTTACCAATTGACATGTGTAATCTAGTACACTCAATGTAATTGCTATGGAGGTCAAAATCCAAAAGGATATAAATGTAAAATTACCAAGTGAAGGTTTCGTTATGGTATTCTATTCCCTTCTTCAAAATTTGGATTTTAGTAAACTAACATCATTATATTTAAAAAATGTATTATTTTAATGGGATATGACATTTCATTTTCTTATTTTAAATAATTATAATTATTTATTATATTAATGTGTAATTATTATTTACTATATTAACTTAAATTAACTTTTAATAATAATAAAATAAATAAATATTTTTTAAAAACATTTATTGTATAATTGTTGAGAAAGTTTAAAGACGATTTAAAATATCTTTGTGTTCTTATATAAAATTTAACTATGGTTTCAAATTTTTTTTCTAAATTTAAATGTGGTTTCAAATTTGTTTTTCTAATTTGAACTATAAACAAGTGAAATAACAGCAATGCTGCTTATACCTGCCTCTAAGAAATATTTAAATGAATTCAAGAACTTTCATGAATATGCAGTAGGATTTCAACATAGTCGATTAATGCCTAAGATGATCAAAGTTTACTATGTGTTACTTATTTTATGGAAGTTAGGTATATTTTCACTTATAAATAGATGATCATGGAGTAATAAATCAAGTTTTGTGTGTTATTCCACATGTTGAACGCTCACTTATGCTTCAAAGCTATAAGGGATCTATTGACCCATACTCTTCTTGGAATTAAGTATTCATCACTTAAATGCAATTGCATGCTTATCCAACATGTTAGGAAGCAAATTTAGCATAACATTGTTCCTTCATCACTATATATATATATATATATATATATATATATATATATGAAGTAAAAGCCAGGCTATATTTGCTATGCTTACAACTAATAATATAAAAAATGGTAGGTCTTATCCTCACTCAATTAGATAAATATGATGGTATGTATTGATGCCATATCTATTAAAGAAATCCCTGAAGTAGATGTGAAGTAGATGTAGCGTAGAAATCAATAATTGTAAGAATGCTTACTAGAAAGTTTTGTTTTTTTAAGAAAGTTTGTTCTTTAGATATCTTGTGAAGCATATTATAATTGGATATTTACTTAGTTAGAGGTGAACATGATAGATGCCTTTCATAAAATGGTCAAATATAAAATGTTTCCCTACTCTAAGAGTTTTCATATTAATAAAGAAATTTTCTATCTTATTCTTGAATATCTTATATTTATTTAGATATTTAATCATATATATAAGATAAAACGTTAAATAATTAACTTTAAAAAACTAGTAGTAAAAAGATTTTACTACTTAGTTTGTATTACTCCCTTTGGATATAAACATATAACATTTAAAAAAAAATATTTAACATATCTTATACTAATTTTTTTTATCAAATTAGAATTTTGAACATTGAATTAAAAAAAATTAAAAATCCCTTCAACTTTAAAATAAACAAGAAGAAGAAGCATCAATCTCTCTGAAACAATATTTGAGCCCAATATGAACAATGCATGCACGCGTGTTATTTTCTCACTGATCTGGGTTGCTGACGAGCTTCATGACCGCAAGTATTATTTATATATATATATATATATATATATATATATATATATATAATACNATGAAGTACTGAGCATTGTGGCCCTGTCACCGAGTACCAGATACTCAATGTTATGAAGCTGTTGCCTTGGGAAAACGGCAGAATTGAGAGCAGCTTGGTTATGGTTATTTATGTTACGAGTAGAGACTAGATCTTGAGACTTGGAGTTTGTTGTAATATACATTGGCAATGTCTCCTCCTGCGTGTGGCTTGAAAACGGAGGCAGCATTTCAGACCACTTAACAGCGTATTCGGTCTCTGCTTTCTCCAAAAATAGCGGAGCCTTTCGCTCATTTTCGGAGGTGATGTCAGATGCATCTAATCGCTCACCGAATCCCCAAAAATGGCCAAAGGCGGTGCCATTATTGACCTCAAGATTGGCGGTGCTGCTCCTGCTACTCGTCCTCATATTATTATTATTATTCTCAGTATTATCCCAGTATTGAGCAGTTCCATTCATGCAATTAGTGCCTGCATTGTCCAGTGAATCCTGGTCTAGAGATCTTTCGGAGTACAACAGAGAAGAAAGGCAGGGTCCCGGTCTGTACATGGATGGATTCGCCATTATAGAATTATAATCAAAAACATCGCTTGAAAAGTATGAGAATGTATCTGACACGGACTTGTCAGATACTTGGCCCGGCCATGGCATCAAGTTTTCGGTAGGGAAACCTACAGATCGACTTGGAGCTTGCAATACCCATAAGACGGGATTATCCATCAGCTTGATCTTTTTCAGCAGTGAAACCTTGGGCAGTGGATGTTTGATTGATGAAATTGAAACCAGGTTCGACTGAAGTGGGTATGACTCATCGCAAGGACTAAATGCTCTCATTTCTATGTTGGTATCACCATATTGCTGTTAAACTATTTGTTGAGAATAGCTTGTTGTTTGCTGGTGATAGCTATTTGCTGGAGATTGTGTTGATTAGCGAGGTCTGTGTGAAGACGAGTTCTGAAAGATCTGCCGCCTGTGATCGCTGCTCGGTCGTGAAAGTTGTGGGACCTATGTGGAGACGTTGTTGTCCAAAGTTGAAGGACGCATTGATGCGTTGAAGATAGTGTGAAGGAACTGTGTTGTGCGATCTGTTGCTTGAGGCATAAAGACCGGTGCTGTGGCGTGATACAAAACTAAATTTGTGTGTTTTGGTATCCGTTGATTGAAGTCAAATTTTGGTTCAGGAATAAAGTCAAATAATAACATAATAATAAAATATAATAAATGCTGATGTCATAGTAGCCATGTGTCAAGTGAAAACCACATACCAAACTCCAATGTTGACATCATCTCCTATCCACCAATCAGCTGTTTACAAAAATAGCTTTTTAACAAAATTAAAAAAAATATTTTGCAAACCCCTATGTGATGCTTTGGAAAACATGTTTTGATTTTTTAAAGCTGCATCAAAAGACACCACTTAATACCCAAAGTCAAAGGATTTTGACTTCGATCGATCGATTACAATATACCTGCTGAGGCAGGTATAATAAGTTGTATATATAAAAAAATAAGGGAGTTAGAGAATTTTTATTAAGTTGTATATATAAAAAAGTAAGGAAAATAAATATTTTTATTCACAATTATTTTATAATGATAGAATTACATAAATTAATATTTTATTTATTAAAATTAATGATTTTAATCTAAATTTTTATTTTAATAAAATTAAGAAAAAAAAAACATATCATCCTACATGTTAATTATTTTATACTTAATTAAATATCCTACTTTCAAAGAGGGAAACCAAACCTTTAACCAAGGAAATTTAATATTGCATGTTCCTTGTAATTTTGATATTATTGATTTTATTTTATTTTCATATCTTTGTAAGTTTAATATTATTAATTTTAAATTACTTTATATATATATTTAGTACTTATAACGTTTTTCAACAATCTAATGACTTCTTTTTCTTTAGTTTTGTAAAATTAAATAGTTTTTTTTGTTCTTATGCAAATCAACTTGCCTTCAAGATCAACCTAAATATTTTAGATATGGATGCCCGCAAGAACCTGCTGCCCAAATATAATGCAATGGGAGCGCGCGAGCGAGCCTAATCAACAATACACATGCACCTCTTAGATGCACGCACATGCTCCCACTTCAATAGTGGCAAACCTCCACACCAGATTGCCAACATGGGCAATAAGAGCCCACATGCACTCACGTTCCTATGCATGCACCGCATGTGGACGCGCGTGCGTGTTGGGCGCGGTCGCAAACACGGACGTGCGCACGTCCTTGTGTTAAAAAACAAAACAAAATAGTGGGCATTGTTTTTTGTTTTATAGCCACCCGCGAGTGCGCAAGGAGGAGACAATGACCGCCAAGGAGATGGAATTGACCCCCAAGGAGCCCAACGAACTTGCGCAAATTGCCTAAAATGACGTTGGAGTAAGGTAAATAGAGGAGGAATGCAAATTTTTTTTTTATTTCATTGCTTTTATTTATTTTTTAAATAAAATACAAAATTAAAAAGAAAATTGAAAATCAATTGAAATGGGAAAAATTTAATACTGCAGGTACAAATTACCTAACCATAATGACCAATACCAATGAACCATCTCAAGAAATGAATGAAACAAACCAAACAGAGGACACACACCCCGAATTAAATGAAGAAAACCCCAAATTAAAAAAAGAAAAAAACCCCAAAGATGAATTACACAGGGATTTAAACCAATTAAGAATTTTGAATGATGAATTGAAGAACATGAGGGAACCCTCTTGGGTTTCCCTTTCCACAACAATACAAAACATTATAGAATCTATCAACATTGCCCACAGTGAGATAACCAGTTTGACCGAATATAGGGCTCGAATGAGAGAGCATTATAGCACTGGTATGTCCACATAGGATATAAAAAACCTGAATATCACAAAAGCCCGACTGTGGAGCAAATTTACAGATCCTAGAACAGGACAGACTCTAGATGTAAGGAAGAGGCGAGTTTGCATGGACAGGTGTAATTACCAGCCATGGAGAGAAAACTGGAGGAAGAGATGGTTCATGGTTTTCGATAAGATTCCATGCAACAATGTCGAGGTCCCACAGTATTTTCTTAGGAAATTGTGGGCTGAGTTTGTGTTAGTATTCCATCCGAACTACTTCGACATCATCAAGTTCTAGGGCGTCAATTTTGGCTCAGCCCAAGATCAAACTCATGCCCACCGAAACCCACTCAGAGGACCTACTGCACCTAGGCGAGAGCCAAACCCACCTCCTCAACCCCTCGGGTTAGGTAGCAGGCTAGATGAGATCCATGAGTCTGTCAGAGGTGCCACATGGCACCTTCTCAGGCATACCGCATTTGTGGCTATGTCCTCGCAGAGCGAGCAAGACCCCCCTAAGAGACACACTTTTGCATGGTCTACTAGTGGTGGGCGAGGGAGAGTAGATACAGGTGTTAGCCAGGTGGATCCATGCAGCTCGATGAGACCAATGCCACATCATTGTTCTTGTTATGGGCATCCACGCCAGGTTCCCAGACAGGAGCATGGAACAGAGAGCTACCTACACCAGGTTAGTCATTGTTTTATTTAATGTCATAATTTCTAATAAATTTAACTTAGAATCAGATGTTGATGTCTTGATTTTTTTTAATGTACAGATATTTAGTGCCGAGTCTCCAACACACAGGTGGGAGGACATTGGTTCCTTCAACCTAGATGGAGCCATGGCAGCTGCAGAGGACATTGCGGCACCATACACACAGGTAGTTTTCTTTCAGTAATTAAATTTAACATTAGTAGTTAATCTTGTCGTCCAAGATATGCATCTCTCTTGTAATTTGTTTTAATATTTGCATTGTGTTTATTTTTTATTGTTATTGCTCTGCGATCCTGTTTTTCTAACAAGGCCATGAGAGAAAAAAATATATTCTACCACACTACCTTAAAATTCATTGAATTCCTTCAAAAATGGATGAAATGCTCTTTTACCTTAATTGGTAACAAGCTAGGAAGTATGTTTGACATTGGTGAAAAATGAGGGACCTAGAAAAAAATTATGTGGAAAACATTTACATGGAGATGCACCAAGATGATGGGTTAGATAATTAAATTGGTAATTAATGAATTGGGTCTTAGTTGTATTGTCAAGAATGGAATATGTGAAAATAACCATTATCTGCTCAATATGCTACCTATAATAGAAACTTAGAAGAAAATGTACTAAGAAGGGTATTCTCAATTAGGATACCTTAAAAAATTAGTTTTGAAATAGGAGGAGAAGAGAACTCATAGCCATGTCAACTCTCTAGACCGGAAAGGAAATGAAGAATAAGCAAGTTTTACTAGGCCTAACTAGTCAACTAATTCGTTTATAAGGAAACTTTAGCATCAATAATGGATATAATTTTCAAAGATATAGTTAGGGAAAATATGACAAACACTTACCCTACAAATCATCCATCCTTTGATATTGCACAAGACAAGCATATGATTTTTGAATATCATTTCAAGGAACGGCGATAAATACTAAGGAGTAACCCATAAGTGTTGTGGATATTCTCCAAAATAGAGAAAAATGTAAAATCCCTCAAAATCATAATTTAAAAGAAAAATTATTATGCAAGTTTGGGACTATTATTATCACTACCATATCATTTATGTTATGTTGCTTGATTGATTTGTGACTTATATTGTATCACTAAATTAGTTCTTGTCAATCATCGCATATTTATTTAAATTTTCGTCCCATATTTAGTTAATATTTACTAATTGAATCTAAATAATTTTGTGCAAATGAATAGGTGTCTGCAGGATTGAGTGACCACCCACCGCCATTGGGGATCAGCAGATCCCCTCATGAACAGGTATCTTGTAATAAAGTATAAATTTAATTTCAGGTTTGATGGCTTAAATTCATATAGCTATATTTTTTATGTACTAATTCATGATTCCACGAATATGTATGTAGGTCCCACTACACATGCACGTCGGTGTCATAGTCTCTCCACCGACTGCCTTTTTCCCACCATATATGCCAGGTGTAGACCCTAGAATACATGTCCCTTTCCCTACATCCCTCCCCAACCCATTCCATCCATCCCTTGCCTCCCACCCACCACCACACTTCCATCCAGCTCCCCCCCCCCCCCCCCCCCCCCCCCCCCCCCCCCCCCC
>LPNX010607781.1:57176-87144 GCA_001517045.1 Pseudotsuga menziesii
CTTCATTTCCACACTAGTTAGACACCCACGACTCTCCCTATATCTTTGACTATAATATCCATTTTGGATAGCACTAGAACACCACTAACTCATCCTAATATTCCCTAACTTATTCACTGTAATATTCTATTTAGGACAGCCCTAATAGCTGTCTTACCCACCTATCATATCCTAAGGTCACTTCCTTTCCTTCCTATCTTACCCAATCACTAATGCCTCACCTCAAATTTGTCCATAACCCAATTTAAAGTAGCATAAAGATGCCCTAAAGGGACTGTATATAAACAATCATTTCCAGCCATACTTAAACAAATTTCGCAGTGGTATATAAACATCCATCACTTGGCAAAATACTAGAAAAGTCCTTGAATTGCTTGCAAGTCATTGTGTCATCAAAAGACAAGTGAATATACTTCTTATCATTCCTACTTGACTGGAAATTACATCTTGGACTGTCATAAGACATTTTACTTGACTGGAAATTACATCCTAGACTGTCATAAGACATTTTAATTGACTGAAAATTTGATTTGGTTTAACACTCGCATTGGCTTGGAAACTTGTCACTTATAAAATTGTTTATCACTGATGTTTACTTAAAAATATTGTACCTTTGTCTTGACAAGCTAAAAATTGAAATATAAGACTCTCATAATGTTAAATGCTTGGCTGGAAATACTTTTATGTCAGTTGCAAAAGAGGTTGACTTTGTACGATATGATGATAACTTCCCATCAACAGCACTAACATGCTTCAAACACATGCATAATTGAAGTGAAAAAAATCCCATAATGATAACATCCCATAAAAACACCACTAGCATGCTTCATCTTGATGGCCTACACAAGTGCATGATGACCTATCCAAAGGTTTGCACTTAGGATATCTAACAAAATAAACACCATTAAAGTTTACTTAACAAATTCAACCCAAAATTATCTCAAATTAAAATGAATAACCAATGCTAGAATCTACCCAATCATAAATATAATATAATATAAAATTCAAATCTCCACACTATAATTGTTTTCCTCATTAGGGTTTATAAACCCTAATCATCTTTAATCATAGAAGAACATGGAATTTTAGGCAAGTCTAGCATGTAACTATTCATCAATTACAATAGTGTTAGCTAGGGTTTAGGATAACTCATAAATTCAATTCATAACCTAGGGTTTAATTCAATTGTAACAATTTGATAATTTGAGTATTGTTGATTCACCTCCTAAACTTCACTAAAAATCATCCTCGAATTTGCACACATTAGTATTTGCATTTGTGAACATATGAAATAGTAAGTAGTTCATATTAATACCAATAAAATTATTTCATGTATGTGCATAGCCTAGGTATACGACATTTTGGTTTCTACTTAAATGATACTAACCAATATAATGATATATACCTAAAGAGGTCATAAAACCCTAGTTCCATCTCATAACTTGTGAACCCTAGTTATATATGCAATTTGTAGTTCATGAAACCCTAGTTAGTTTTCAATTTTTAGGTGTATCCTAGGGATATATGGCCTTTTGGTTTCTACTTAAATGATACTAACGAGTCTAATTTGATCTTCAAACCTAAAGAGTTCATAAAACCCTAGTTTGTAGTTCCATGTCTCAATATGTGAACACTAGTTTTATTATGCAGGTTGTTGGCTTATATTTTCGTACACGAATAATATAATGTTGCAACATGTTCTTTCTTAGTGATCTCTAGACACGTTGGGCCATGAAAACATGAGGGACAAGACCATTTTCAACCTAAGTTATAGCATTCAATTTTAGTTGATGAAACCCTAGTTGGTATAGGATTTATACATGTACATGTGTTTCTACTTCCATTTCATAACCTGTAAAGAGTTCATGAACCCCTAAAAAATACTATAACATAGTAACATCATACCAGTCTAACAAACCATACCATCACCTACAATACTAACATAATAGTACATACCCTATGATACTAACATTATACCATGTACTAACATACCATACCATACCATACTAACATATAACATACCATACCATTATAGTTCCATCACATAACTTGTAAAAAGGTCATAAAACCCTACTTTCATCTCATAACTTATCAACCCTAGTTATAGCAATGAATTATAGATTATGAAACTATAACATGAAAGTGTAGTTCATGAAACCCTGGTATGCAATTGTAGTTCATGAAACCCTAGTATGCATGTCTCAATGAGATTGTAGTTCATGAAACCCTAGCATGCAATGGTAGTTCATGAAATCGTAGGTGTGTTTCTCTTTTCCATCTCATAACTTGTAAAGAGCTCATAAATCCATATTTCCATCTTATAACTTCTCAACCCTAGTTATAGCATGCAATTTGTAGTTCATGAAACCCTAGTTGGTTTAGGACATGTACATGTACATGTGTTTCTACTTCCATCTCATAGCTTTTAAAGAGGTCACAAAACCCTAGTTCCATCTCATAACTTCTCAACAATAGTTATAGCATGCAATTCTAGTTCACAAAACCCTAGTTGGTTTTCAATTTGTACATCTACATATGTTTCTACTTCCATCTCATAGCTTTTAAAGAGGTCACAAAACCCTAGTTCCATCTCATAACTTCTCAACCCTAGTTATAGCATGCAATTGTAGTTCACAAAACTCTAGTTGGTTTTCAATTTGTACATATACATGTGTTTCATCTCATAACTGAACCCTAGTTGGTTTTCAATTTGTACATGTACATGTGTCTCAACCCTGCACAATCATGGACTCCTTTAAAGGCACTTTAGATGCCAGATAACACTGAAAAACATGGAACCTCTGACTTTAGGTGACAATTAGAGGTACTTCCCTAACCAATTTAAAGATGAAACAAAAAGAAAAAAGTTAAGTAATTGAATAACCTTTCATAATATATAACTTTTATCTATATAAAAGTTGTGTAAATGATTATAAAATTAGTTTTCTTAAATTGGGTTTTCAAGTATTCAGCACATAATAACATATACATTTGTGCAGGTGCAACATTATATGAATTAAATGATGTCATTTTGGGATAAAATCGTGCATACATATAAAGAACATATGGTACTAGTGCAACACTATTTTTCAAAAAAATTCATGAATTATTTTTATTGTTATTAATTTTTGAAGTCTGAAAACCTAGAAACGAAAATGTTCTATGAGGGTGCAACACTTTAGGGGCTAAACTTAATGAAATTCTTGATTTCTATATATAAGATTGTAAAGCTCGCTCTCCTCTAGTGCACCATATAGTTTTATTGTGAAATGGTCAAGAAAATCAAAAGTATATAAAAAAATTTCGTTTTTAGAATTGCGTTTTGGATTTATATAATGGCACTAAAAAGTGGAACCATATTTGTGCACGCGCCAAGCATGTAATTGTAGTTCATGAAATCCTAGTATGTAATTGTAGTTCATGAAACCCTAGTATGCAAGTCTCAAAGAGATTGTAGTTCATGAAACCCTAGCATGCATTGAGGTATCCACACTATAATTATTTTCCTCGTCAAGGTTTATAAACCCTAATCATATTTCATCATAGAAGCACATGGCATTTTATACAAGTCTAGCACTAGTTTCGACATCAACATGTTTATCCTAGGATGATTCTTCAAGGGCCTAGGTCTTTGTCTATTTCATCA
The DNA here is from genome assembly GCA_001517045.1 of Pseudotsuga menziesii. Taxonomy (NCBI): domain Eukaryota; kingdom Viridiplantae; phylum Streptophyta; class Pinopsida; order Pinales; family Pinaceae; genus Pseudotsuga; species Pseudotsuga menziesii. The sequence goes on from LPNX010607781.1 coordinate 60,823, forward strand.
ACATAAGCACCAATATCTCCATGGAAGATCAACTAAACTTAAAAAAATATTCTTATAAGCATGGAATCAAAAGAAGCTCGAGACTTATCAAGTTAAGTTTTCCATGGTCTTTCCCTAACCTCCATGTATCACACAAGAACAAGACTGCAATATAACCAAATACATTAGCTCTTTTCTTTGTGTCTTCTACAGGGTTAGAACACTAATTCTACCTCATTTTCCTTGACAACAAGAGCTATAGATTCTATAAGAAAACCATCGATTCCTCTAGTATTATATCTCCTTCTCCAAGGTTTACTTGCATATATGAACCCTAGTGTCCTCATGCATATCCAAGTTTCATCATGTAATGCATTCCTCCTCTAGTTGTGTATCACATCTTCTTGTTCCCAATGCTCCTCGACATATGTGTCTGAGGTGGTTACAATGCTCCAATGCTTATCCTCAATGTGTGTGCCAAGGTGGTTACTATTCTCATTCGTTCTCCTCAACATGTGTGTTAAGGTGGTCACTATGGTCCAATATTTCACTTATCTTCATCCTAATATCACAAGGCAACCCAAAAAAATAAACCCTAGTCCAAGTGTACATTAACACCATGAAGATACATCCCTTTAGGGAACTCTTTCCAATCATATAACATATCTAGACCCTCTTATTACAAAAAATTACAACATCAATAAATCTACTGAGCAAAACCCTAGTTTACAAAACTGATGCACAATGGAGTCATTAGGACATGAAAAAACGGTGGAGAGGGCCCACTAGAGCTAATGGCATGCTAGGAGACCAACGAAATCGATGACTTGTCGATCTGACCTCCAGTTTCCAAGTTATGTGGAGTTACAAGTCACATGAAAATGTCGTTCAGGGACACTTGGTCAATCTCAGTCTGGGAGCAAAATCCAAACGGAGCAGCAAGATTGCATGTCGTTGGCTTCGATAGGTGTGTATGGAAAATTCCAACATGGGAACACAACCAATACTAGAATGGAGAAGGGTTTTGCAGAGTTGACCCACTAATGCAAGAGTTGCATTGAAGGAAACTGACAAAAACCCTATTTTACGAAACCAATGGACAATGGAGTCATTGGGCGATGCAAACGTAGTGGAGAGGGCCCTATAGAGGTAATGGAATTCCAGGAGACCAACGGAGTTAACGGCTCATCGATCTGACCTCCGGTTTTCGAGTTATGTCAAGTTGCAAGTCACATGAAAATGTCGTTCAGGGACACTTGATCACTCTCGGTCCGGGAGCAAAAAACTAAACGGAGCAGAAAGATTGCATGCCATTGGCTCCAATGGGTGTATGGCCAATGCCGACATGGGAATACCACCAAGACTGGCATGGAGAATGGTTTTGCAGACTTGACCCACCAATGTGAGAGTTGCATTGAAGGAAACTAAGCAAAACCCTAGTTTACGAAACCGATGCATAATGGAGTAATTGGGCTGTACAAATGCAGTGGAGAGGGCCCTATAGAGGTAATGGAATGCTAGGAGACCAACAGAGTTGACGAATCATCGATCCAACCTCAAATTTTTGAGTTATGTTGAGTTGCAAGTTGCATGAAAATGTTGTTCAAGGACACTTGGTCACTCTCGGTCCGGGAGCAAAAAAACAAACAGAGCAGCAATATTTCATGTTGTTGGCTTCGACAAGTTAGTATGTCTAATGCCAACATGGGAACACCACCAAGACTGGCGCAATGGATGTTTTTTAAGAGTTGACCAACCAATACAAGAGTTGCATTGAATGAAACTAGGTGAAACCCTAGTTTATGAAACCGATGCGCAATGGAGTCACTGGGCCATGAAAACACGATGGAGAGGGCCCTCTAGAGGTAATGGCATGCTAGGAGACCAACAGAGTCTATGTATTGTCGATCTGACCTTCGGTTTTTGAGTTATGTCGAGCTGCAAGTCGCATGAAAATGTCGTTCAAGGACACTTGGTCACTCTTGGTCCGGGATGACATGCTAATTGTTGGGCATGGTAAGAGGAATATTAAAAGGTTGAATAAGGACTTGGGAAGTCAATTTACAATGATGAATTTGGGTCCAGCACAACAAATATTGGGCATGAACTATATTTGTCCAAAAAAGGATAGAATAAATGTTACTTGGAAAGACATAATCCGAGTTGTCCTAGAAGACTTAATATGGGTGTATTTAGCTATGGTATATGATAGAAACTATATCTCTTAAACATGAACAACTCTTTGACCTTTATCTGTGTTATACCTTCTGCTTTCACATTCAATTCTAATTATTGAATCAAATAGAAGAAGGATAAAAAATTACTAGAATAGCAATTAAAATTTAGAGATGAAAGCATAATGCAAAAGTCAAATACCATTTAACACTATTAGAGAAATTATTTTTTATTAGTATCCCGACGCAACACAAATTGGAGAGAAAGGTGCAAAGATAGTTTTTTACCAGGAAGGACGTGTAGAGAACAATATAAAGTGCAGAGTTAGCAAACCTGTGAAGGACATGATGTTGGTTTCCTAACAATATTGTCTCCCTCCAATTTTGGAAAAACTTTAAACCTGAAAAGATGCAATATAAGCCTAATGGAAGACCACAAAAATAAGCATTTTCCAGTTAGGTGCAATAATATCTCACTTTTTACCAACATTTTTATTACTCACATGCTTAAACCTCTTGCACCACATTAGAAGTTTTTTCCAATATTAAATGGAAACCCAAAAACCTACTATGGATTGATCTTGTATTGTTTATCATAGCAATGATGCTAGGTATATATTTTAAACTCCTATAGAAAAGGTAAGAGAAACATGGGTGAAAGATTAAACCAGTGAAGGGTGTCTATTGAAGATACATGCATCAAACATTTTCACTTGAAAGTTACATTCAAATAATTCAATCTCTAATTAAAAACAACAAAAGGAATTGAGAATGCAAATGATGAAATTTTTTATTCTTGCATAGCTTTAGTGGCTAAAAATAAGTAGTGTGAAAGGGATGGAGAAAATAGTCAACTGTCTCTAGTCAAAATAGTCAATTGTAGAGAATCGTGTGCTTGTGCAAGTTAACATGTCAAAATATGGATGCTAGTTCCATGAGTGATTGAAATTGATAGCTACTATTAAAAGACAAGACGATCATGATAACTTACTCCACTTTCTATGTGAACTCTACAAAATCCTTTCCTTTTCCATCTATATTGATGTCATGTCTGAAAATACAGCATGTATAAATACTTATTACCAATATGGTTCATAAAACAGATCATACTTGGTAATAAGTATTTATGCATGCTATATATTCAAACATGACATCGATATAGATGGAAAGGGAAAGGATTTTGAAGAGTTTACATAGAAAGCGGAGTAAGTTATCATGATATTCTTGTCTTTTAATATTATCTTTCAATTTCAATCATTCATGGACATGGCATCCAAGTGGAGTGTAAGCGCAATTACCCAATCTCATTCAATATAGCCATCTGGATCCTCTCTGATGCTAATTTCCTCCATAAATATCTTTTCTCTGAATGAGGAAATAAGTAACGTACCATGGTTTAGTTCTTCGTTGAAATTGTCTGTAGATGGATGTTCATGACAACAGTCAAGTTTGTGAAGTGATAGACCATAGAACCTGGTCTGTAATCCACGAATACATTCCCACTAGTTCTTCTTGATTTCCCATCTAGTGTAAGATATTCACCCTCAACCACCATTGATCCAATAGGAAATTCATTTCCTTGATCATCAATAAATGATCCGTTCAGGATTTACTTACCTCGAATGCATTGTTCCAACCAATAATTCGTGCCCCATTCATTGTCTTTCGGGGCATCAACTACATATATGTGTCCTAGTTGTACAAAATCTGAGATATGGTAGTAGTCTGTCGAAATTGGCGACTGACCCTCATCTAAGTGGGTTGTTTCATTGAATACACATGCATCTACTACAAGTGACACATGATCTCAATCATCAACCCAATCCATGCATTCACATTCATCGCATTCACCACTGCTACAAGGGATGCAAAGGCAAGCAATTTTCCACGTCCATATTTCAGATAGGGGGTTGTTTGAGCTTTGAACTGAATGAAATCCATGTGTTCCTTGTACTGTGCCTCAACTATAGGAACATGATCGATCTATGTCAACCACATGCCAAAAATTCCTTAGTGGCCTTCCTACCACTTTAGTTCAGTCTGACATTGTTGTAGAGCACCATTGAACTATGGATTCTCCATCTTTGATATGGGGGTTTATGGTAAACCTCATCTCCTCCCTCCGTAATGTGGTATTGATGCATGCATCATCCCTATCATTCTCACCTTTGTCGTACCCAGTCTCAAAGTAGTTCCATATATGCGGCACATTATAAGTCTTATATAACGTACTCATCCATTGGAAGACTCAGGAATTTTTGAACTGGGCCGCACAACCATCTGACCATATCCAATGCTGATCCATTTGTATATCTCCCTCCTTTAGCTGATCATAGAAAATTTGAAAATAGTGTTGTACATAATGTAGATCATGGCCTTTTCCATCACTTATGTAAAAGTTTTTCTTCTTATGTATTATCCTATTCTTAATGTTTCTCTCAGGGCCATGCCTATACATAAGATGTACCATGATGCTGATTTGGTTGGAATGGTAGTATTGACTCTGGATTTCATTTTGTGGCTAAAGGGTGTAGTTTTCTGCAAAATACACAATTGGAAATATGGTCCCAATGGGAAAGGTGTCCTTGCATTTTTTGTACTGCTCATTTTTCCATCACGCTACATGCACATGTTGAACATACTGCTCAGTTTTCTTGTAGAAATCCATCAAAAAATCACATACCCGTACCTATTGCCATGAAAACAAGGGTCGTATTAGAATGTGACCTTTAAAGAATGTATATGTAAAAACTGAACATGTAAGACAAAAAACATGCAATAATCATCTGCACCTATGACTTCACCAATGCAATATTTTTACTTTCCTTCGCACTATCTAATTGATAGGTTACATACTTGAAGCTATGCATCTCCACACTCATATTTCCAAATTGATGCTCATCACTTCCATGAATGCAACGGTTCAAAAGAGCAAACCCACTGCACTTGGAGCAATTCCCATATAGACATGATTTTCCATAGTATTTTTTTCCTCCATGCCTTAGACACATGATGCTGACGATAAAATCTATCAATGCATTAGGTTGTATTACAGATTCATTGCATCCCTGCTCAAGGTTAGTATGCAAATCACAAAATATATGTTTATACGTGTCATAAAAATATTCATATTATACATGGTATATACAACAACATGTGTTTCAATCAATGCATATACGAACGTACCATGGTTTACATTTCTCAAAGAACCTTTGTCCCAGATTCAATTGTGTGTGCTCATTCTTGAATATCTCATATAGTTCAGTCTATGTTGTGTCAAGGAAGTGTTTGACGTGGGGTTCACGTTCAGGAGAACCTTTTCTCAGCTTGAGCACATCTCTTTAATTAGATGAAGGTCCGGTATGATCATGCCAGAACACTTGTACTAATTCCTTAACAACATCAATTAGATTCATATCTCGATGAGGAAACCTGCCAACAAAAGCCAAACAATCTTTTCCACCTAGAGTCTGCATATTTTATATTATAATAGAGTACTTATGAACAATTTTTATATTTAATTTAAGTATCTGAGAAGTGTGTGAAAGGAGGCTATGTTTTCGTGTGGACTTTCTTACAACTGATTTTGATAACACGCGATGAGCCACACACATATCTTTAGTACGAGACGTCTTCCCAATAGCATTAAAATCAGATTGGAGATTTCTAACAATATGAATGTTATCCTCTGAACTTCTAACCATATTTATGCCCAGAATTCTCCTAACAACAACTAAACAATTTGACTTTAAAAAACATAGTAATAACTGACATTTACCTGCATCGTCTTTGGATTCAAAACATTCCTTCATTAATTTGTTACATTTCCAATCGATACTGCATTTGGGAAACTTACCTTCAAGACCTGGCATACAACTTTCATCCACATGGATACGTCTAGGAGTCCTTTTTCTTACATTAGACAGTTGAGGTAGGGAAGGTGGACATGAGCTACGGATCCCAGGGCTTCTTTGTTGTGGTGCTTCATTCACATGTTCGTCCATATTGGGAATGTGCTTGACATGGTTTTGGTCTTCTTGGAGAGATTGCAAATTAATCATTGCTCCTAGCTCCAACGCTTCATAGCCAGTGTCTCTCAATACACCTATGTCTTCAAGAGCTTCAACATGGCTCATTGATGGATTGTTGGTTGGAGACTGTGTTGATGTTGGAACTTGAGTTGGGTCCGTTGGACACAGCTGCTTCACCCATGGTTCTGAACTAGAGGTTTTTATGTCATCAACTCTGTTAGCATCGGTCACAATATCAGTGGAAATGTCTGTACCATGTCTCACTCTCTCCATTTCCAACCTAGCCTTTTCTCTTACCTCATTTTCCTTTTCAATGGGCATATTCCTTCTAGTTTTTCTTTCTTTGTTACATGAGTTTCCCATATCAAAAAGTTTCTTTATCAAAACTATGAGGTCTACCCCTATACAAGAAGGAAAAAATAAGGTATTAGTTCCATTATACAAGATACATGACGTGTTCCAACATAATTAACTAAATTACAGATATGTTAGTATGATAATTATTGGCATTGATACATAAATGTTGATTAAAGGTTTCTCTTTATGTTCAAACCAAATTTTCATTTCTATACACTATTTGAGTCAAGTAAAGATATTCAAGTTTGTAGGTATTATAGCTATAGGATTCCGACTTCCTTTGTGTTCAAAAAGTATTGGAAGTCAAGAGAAGATGAGTGAAATGAGGAGGTTCCAAATCCCTTGAAAAAAGGAGAAATCATTGAGGTAGAGGCATCCCTATCAAGCTCAAAGGAATGTTATGATAAATCTAGCATGAAGAGGAGAGCATGGGCAAGTTGGTGAACTGTTCAATATGGACCCTCTCCCATGATTGCTTCCAATTTTTTATACAAATTGAAGAGTATCAATAGAGAACCTCATCTATGCCATCCTTGTGGGGAATCAAAATATATTCATCTATAAATGATTATTTCTCTACATTGCATACTTCATCTTGTATAAAGAATATGGACAACTTGGTTAACTATTCAATATGGACCCTCTCCCATTATTACTTCAAAGGTTTTTTTCTAAATTTAAGAGTCTCAAGAGATAAATTCATCTATGCCATCATTGTGTGAAATCAAAATATATTCATGTGCAAATGTAAATTAGTTAACATTGCATACTTCATCTTATATGGAGAATATGAGAATTTTTTAGATGTGAAGTTGGGATTTATTCTTGTGAAATTAAATGTTTTCTATGAGAGAGATATTTTTGTAGGCATATAATAAAGCATAAATCAATGAAATGATCTGAAAGCTTCTGAATTAAAACAATTATTTACAATTCACCTAACTGCCAAGACCACTGAATATGTTTGTTAGATTCCAAGTGAGATTCTATCCAATATATCAAACAATGGTGATGGATTGTGAGCCAAATTGCACAGTTTAGGAGCACAAAACACGTGGACAACAAAAGAAAACCTGTGAAAATTGGTAGCGATCTCGGGAATCTAGATATTTGTATTTTTCACCTACTAACAGGTGCGTGCATGTCTTTAAGCACGCGTACGGGTGTATAATACCACGCATGCACATTGACACGCACAGAAAATCAAACGTGCACGCGCCCCTACCTAACATTTAGAGCATTTACTCACTAACATTTATTTCATTTAATGACTAACATTATTTAACAATGACTTCATGTTCATGGTTATTTCGAGTATTTTTACAATATAGTCTAAAACCTATCATCATCACCACTACAATATAGTCTAAACCTATCATCATCCACATTCTCATCATCATCATCATCATCATCATCACCATCATTGTTCAGCATCATTTTAATTGTCATCATAATCATAATCATCATCCTTATCCTCATCATCATCATCATCATAGTCATCATACTAATTATCATCATTGTCATCATCGTCATCATCATCATCACCAACATTGTTCATCATCATCATCATCCTCCTCCTCCTCCTCCTCCTCATCATTACCATCATTGTTCATCGTCACCATCATTGTTCATCATCGTCATCATCATCATCGCCATCATCATCATCATCATCATCATCCTCATCATCATGATAGTCATCATCCTCATCATCATCATTGTCATCCTCCTCCTCCTCATCGTCGTCGTCATCCTCCTCCTCCTCCTCCTCCTCCTCATCATCATCATCATCATCACGATCATTGTTCATCATCATCATCATCGTCATCATCATCATCATCATCCTCCTCCTCCTCATCATCCTCATAGTCAGCATCCTCATCATCATGACATCATCATCCTCATCATCATCATTGTTCATCCTCATCATTCTATTGCAAATGTTTGAAAATAAAATCAAAGAAAATTTTCAACTAAACCTATCATCATCATCATCATTGTTCCTCATCATCGTCATCATCATCATCATCCTTGTCATCATCATCATCGTCATCATCATGATCATCACCATCATTGTTCATCATCATTATCATCGTCATCATCATCCTCAAAATCATCATAGTCATCATCATTGTCATCATCCTCATCATCATCATCAACAACATCATCATCATCATTGTCATAATCATTCTCATCATCCTCATCCTCCTCCTCCTCCTCATCATCACCATCATTGTTCATCATCATCATCATCATCTTCATCATCATTATCCTCATCATCATCCTCATCATCGTCATCATAGTCATCATCCTCGTCATCCTCATTGTCATCATCCTCCTCCTCATCATCATCATTGTTCATCATCATCATTCCATTACAAATACTTGAAAATAAAATCAAAGCAAATTTCAACTAAACCTATCATCATCGTCATCATTGGTCCTCATCATCGTCATCATAATCATCATCCTTGTCCTCCTCCTCCTCATCATCATCATTGTCCATGATCATTTTCATCATCATCATCGTCATCATCCTCATCATCATCATAGTCATCATCCTCATCATCATTATTTTCATCGTCCTCACCATTATCATCACCAAAATTGTTCATCATCGTCATCATCATCGTCATCCTCCTCCTCCTCCTCCTCATCATCATCATCATTTCATCATCATCATCATCCTTGTCCTCATCATTGTGATCATCATCACCGTCATTGTTCATCATCATCCTCATCATCCTCATCATCCTCATCATAGTCATCATCCTCATCATCATCATAGGTGTTATTTACCCAAATGGCACTTCTCCGTCCGAGTCCCGACATTCCTTATGTTGGTACACAAAAGGACATTTGAGGATTGAAGTTTGCCAAAACACTATAGATGGGCATGACATGAGATGCATTTATCCTTCAACCAGCTTGCCATTTTTATTTTTCTAAGTATAGATTGGCATACGCGAATATATCCATTGAAACTCACGTACATACGTGACTATCTTTGTTGACAACTCACGTACTGTACGCGACTATCTCTATTACAACCCGTGTACAGATCTGTAAGCGGGTTTCCTTTAAGAGACTCGCATGCCATACGCGGGTTTCTTATATTAATAGTCGCGTACATCTCCCTTTGACATTAAAAAATATAAATCACAATTAATGGAGATTAGTTGAGCCTTAATCATCAACTACACCAACCATCTCAACCTACTCAACCTTCAAAACTACTATATTTTCCAAAGTATAAATAGAGGCCTTGGAGAGGGAATTAGAGAAGGAATATTGGAGAGCAAATTTATGCTGGTGGTATATCTTCAGAAGTATTGGAGCAGCGTAACTCATAGTCCTTTGGTTGCAGAGGAGTCCTTGTCTCAGGCGTTGGGTTGTACACTTATCTCATTCACTGATTGTTAATAAAGAGAAATCTTCTTCCAACATTATGTTGAGTCTCTTTCATGTATTAGGGTTTGATGGATATATTTGATTAAGCACTATATATGTTGTTTATCTAACATGTTATATATACATGTATAAGATTGTACTTGGAGAATTTGATCTTTGCAGGTGAAGGAGGTGCATCCCTGAAAGCTTTGGAGAGAAGCAGAGCGGAAGAAGATAAAGCTTGGATCAACCTTCAGTAATCGGGTAAGTCCAATATTTCTTCCTATTTCCTTTCTGTATTTAACTAAATATAATTGTCTGGAAGTTTTAGAAGTAAGTTGGTAACCCCATACCCTAGGTTATAAGGGTGTTTATTCCTGAACAACAATAGGCATCATCCTCCTCCTCATCATCATCGTTGTTCATCGTCATCATTCCATTGAAAATGATTGAAAATAAAATCAAAGAAAGCTTTCAACTAAACCTATCATCATCATCATCCTCATCATCATTGTCATCATCATCATCATCATCATCATCATCATCATCATTATCATCACCATCATCGTTCATCATCATTGTCATCATCGTCATCATCACCATTGTCATCATCCTCATCCTCTTCATCATCATAGTCATCATCCTCATCATCATCATTGTCATCATCATTATCATCACTGGTCAACATTATTCATCATCGTCATCATCATCATCCTCATCATCATCATAATCCTCCTCCTCCTCCTCCTCCTCCTCCTCATCATCATCACCATCATTGTTCATCATCATCATCATCGTCATCGTCATCATCACCATCCTCCTCCTCATCATCATCAGAATCGATGTGGTGAGTCACCCACGATTGAAACCAACCTAGATCCAAATCCTAGGCTCTATCAAGCACCGAGAGGGATCAAATCTCCCAAGGTGCAAGGAATTTTTTGAATCTATCATGCATTATAATAAGGTATAAATGTTACTTAATATGACTCCTTCGTAAATATTATTATTAGACTTCTTATTTTATTTGACATCTATCTTTTTCATATTATCTATTTTTTCAAGTGACAAATTCTCTATGCCAATATCGTAGATTAGGTATTCTAAATATGGGCAGAAAAATAATGTCTCCTTTTAAATTAGTAAACAGAGACGATGATCCTAAATGAGTAAAGCCAAAACTCCCATAGAAGCTCGGCATGAAGGGAAATCTAGGACCTCGACATGGCTATAAGTGCCCCAAATTGATATTGAAATATAAAGAAACAAGAAAACAAGAAAGAAAAAATATATAAAAAAAAAAACAAGAAAACAAGAGGAAAAAAAACCATGCTCAAAACCCTAATTTGTAACAAAAGAAAACAGAGGAGAGAAATTTCCTATGAAAAAAAAACTGAAAATTAATTAATTAAATAACAAAATAGTGTGAAAATGAATGGCCGATGCTACATATGGACATGGTCATACAGGCATTTTCCTCTCACTCAGTAGACCACATGAAGGTGTAGAAATAAAGTGGATCTCCTAGCAACAAGCTCGGAACAAAAAAAGTGCTTATACACTACTGTAAAATAGAGGATCCTAAAAAAGAATGATTATACACTTCTATAAAATTGAGGATCCTAAAACTCTAGAAACCCTAATTAAGGAGGAACTAACCAAAATTTTAAATCTATGAAGAGGAAGATACATAAGGATGAGAATAGACCTTAGTGAGGACGCTCTCCAATAGATTTTGTTGGTCCTCCAAGCTCTTCGAGTTTTGTTGGAGTAGAGAGAACATGTTATAGTAGAGTCGAGCTTGACTTGTAGAGCTTCGCTGAAAAAAAATGAAAGATAAAGAAGGGGTCAGGGTATGTTACCACCCTCTTCACATTTTTCTCCGTGCGATCGATGAAGACACGTGGCCTCCATACAGGCCCAACCTCATGCGAGGATCCATGAAAGAGCTCTTAAGGTAAAGTATTTAATGGGTTCTTAGTTCATAAATTCATAAGCTAAGGATATCCTGACAACACTTTGATTATTTCATTTGGATTAAGGAGAAAGTTAAAGCAGGTAGACTTCTGAAAAATTATAATTTGGCCATAGTTTAATTTCTTTAACTAACGCATGATTAACAATCAGAAAGCAGATGACTAACGCAAGATTCAGAATCATAAATGAAAGATTGGACTGCTAACTCAACGTTTAGTATCTTTTGCTCAGATACAAATAAATGCCCAGGTCGAGAAACCTTGAAAAAAAATATTTGATTTCTTTGAAAACATTGAGTATCTTTTGCACATATACAAATAAACGCCTAGGTTGAGAAACCTTAAAAAAAATATTTGATTTCTTTGAAAACAAAGATTAACCTGACTGAGTTTCAAGGCTAATCAACTACATCTTCCCCTCCAAACCAATATTTAATAAAAAATACATAGTGCAGAGTTAAAGAACGAGCAAGAAAAAACAATTCAAAGGTCGTGTTGGGCGGAGGGTTACGTTCATATTACAACAGTAATAACGTTGAAGCTATTGACTTAAACCTGATCGGTCTATCCAATAATCCCGCGTAGTTACTTCATGGTGGTTTATGAAGAGAGTGTATTAAAAAATACTAAATACCCTGCTTAGTTAATATTAAAAATATTTTTTATCATAAGATTTATAAAGAAAGGATCCCTATTAAAATGTCCAATGTCCATGCATAGATAGATCATGAATGTTAATGAGTTGTCCTGGTATTGCAATAATATATTCTCTTGGAATGATCAAGACTCATCATACAAGGGTAATTTATATTGCTATAAATGGTTACTTAGATTTGTAATTAGCACTTTTCTATTTAGATATTATTATATATAAAGAGTAGCATATTTGAGAAATGGTGTAGGTTAGGAGTTTTAATAATGTTTGCTAGTTATTATAAATTTTATTATTAAATATTATTATGAATAGCATCTTCATCGCATATGCTTTCTTTTGAAATTCTGATCTTACTCATTTAAAGAAGCCACTCCAAATGTCAAAATTATCCCTGGTCATCTCAAATTCCTCGCTTAAAAACATTAATTTTTTTTCCAAAACTATCATTCATCTCCTCAAAATAGTACTTTATTAGTCAATATACTACACTGGGTTCGTGTTGTAAATGAAAACAAAAGCATCCTCATAAAATTTTGATTCAATAATAAAAATCAAGTTTGAAAAATTATTACCCTACTATTTAGAATTTCCACTTTTAAAAATGATTTTAACTGGATAAAAAATCTAGTTTTACTTTTAAAAATTCTTGTAATTTAAAGAAATTTAAAAGTTTAGTAAATCTTTATAAAATTTGACACTTTTGAAAATTATGGTAATTTAAAGAAAAATCTAGTTTTACTTTAAAAAAATTCTTGTAGTTTAAAGAAAATTTAAAATTTTGGTAAAATATTCCGAACTTTTGTAAAGTTATTGTGTTTACACCTCAATTCTATATATTTATTCTGGTTTCAAAACATTTGCTAATTATAATTACCAAGATACTTCAGCTTAGCCTAAATAGCAATGTCGAGGACATTGCCACCTCGTGGCTCTTGTTTTATATAGGATTCGTAATTTGGATTCCTTTATTCTGATTAAAAGATTTCAGTTATGAAAATGATAAAATTATTTATTGTGTGTATGTCATTGTAATGTTCACTAAAACATTCAAGTTTAAAAGTTGTACATTCTTGTCTTTTCGACCAAAACTATACTCTGTAAATTTATGTATATATTTAGATATGTTGAATATACATGCTTTCCTTGTCTTCCGTTTTAATATCTATATATCTAGATATGTTGAATATACATGTTTTTCTTGTCTTCTATTTTAAAAGAAAACCTATATAATTATCTTATTGTACATTAACTATATCATTTACCTGTTCTATTTCTCTATAAGGGAAGAACATAGTAAATAGATAATAACTTTAAATTGCTCAATGCATAAACATAAATTTTTGAACAAGATTTTACTAAGGATTTAATAGAAGAGAAAAACTCTTTATAACTAAATCAAGTCAAGAATATTTTAGACTAAATAGATTGTAGAATAGAACCTGGATACTAAATTAGTGGAAATCAAATCTGGAGGTCATTGTTCCTCTTAACCAAACTTCTAGAACAACCAAATTACTTGTTTCTAAAACTCTTGAGCCTGTTTGCTAAACCAAAAGAACAAAAAGTGGTCACAATGCAATATCTCTTGCATAATTTTAATCACTTTCCATCATGTTCTCCTCCATCACAAGCTTCCTACCCATTTCATGAGTTCAACTTCCTACTCATTCCATGAGTTCAATTTTATAGTATATTGCCAAGGACTTGATTTCAATTTTATAATATATTGCCAAGGACTTGGTCATTGAGTCTAGACCTGCTCCATTTGAGTCTCAACCTGATTTTTAGGGAGTACACTTAGTGTATCAATTACATATTTATTATGTAGTATTTCTACCTTGTAGGTTAGCAAACAATTTTCAATATCTATCTCCAGTTTGATTAACATTGTTTATTAATTTAAAATTCTTTTACATATTATTTATTATTTTGACCTTACTTGATCAAAGTGTCAAAATTAAAGCTGGTTTTTAAATAATTATTAAGGTACTTTGGTGTAATTCATTCCTCTATCAATTTCCTTCCATTATTCCACATAGAACTCCTAGCTTCCTTTAAAAAACATCAAGTAGTTTAAAGTTTGATTGGAATATTCTGTGATCTCTTCTCCTCATCATTTAATTTTTTTTTTAATTTTTTTTTTACTTTAATGACTTCCTCGAGACTTTTTTTTTTACTTCCTCGACACGAATCATAGCGACGTGCTTCTCTTCAAATCTTTTTGGACTCTTGGGTGGTAACTGAGCTTCACTTAACAAGTGCTCTGCATTATTGATTCCATGATCAATTCCTTGCTTGAACCATTTCATCTCTCAAATCTCTATCACAGTGGTGGTCTTTATTTGATTAGTTATTGTTGTGTAGCATCCAAGGTCGAGATCTCCAGTCTTGATCTCTATGAGCCTCCATTCACACTCTCGCATTTTATTATCTTTTTCATGGGACGCCAATCCCTCTTTAAGGCCGAGAGGAAACGATTTTGGATTGATTCTTCAACTACATCTACCTGTAATGTCCTGAATTTTGAACCTACCATTTATAGGCATGAGCCTATTGATCATGATGATTATATTGATGTTTTATTTTTGGGTCGAATACCCCACTACATATGAACATGATGATTTGTTTTGTAGATTGGGCGTAAGTCAATTATTGATTATATATATGTATATATATGTTTTGGGTTGGGCGTGGATCCTAAACAACATGATTGATGAAATGTTTGTGTTGGGCATGGACCTTGAAGCACATGATCGATGAGATGCTTTGTGTTGAGCGAGAGGCTCTAGAGCACATGAGTACTTACATTTGTGTTGAGCATAAAGCTTTGGAACACATGAAAATATAATTAGAAATGTTGGGCATAAGCTCTGGAGCATTCCATGTTGATGTTGAGCATAAGCTCTGGAGCATTCCATGTTGATCTTGAGCATAAGCTCTGGAGCATCGGATCTTTGACCATTGTATCCCTAGGTGTATCGCACAAGTACATCCTAGCATTTAGTGTTGAGGGTAAGCTCTGGAATTGCACTATGTTTGTAACTCCCTACTATAGGTGTTGAGTATGGGCTTTGGTAAGTGCTAGGGGTTACTGAAAATAATTTAATAACTTTCGAGCGAAAACGGCTCGAGAAAAATATTCATCATCATCATACTTATTTATAAGTGATTAAATGAAATTTTGAATTTCTATATTCTCATCAAAGTACTGAAGACCTACCACGTTATGCGAGGGAAATCCAACATGCAAGGATGTTTAGAGTTTCCTAGCCTAATAAAACTGATCCATCTATTTACTTGACCTTCATGAAGAAGTGTCGTTAAGTCTAGGGATCATAATACATGATGCCTAAAGACAAATGCTAACAAGTATTATAATACTATGTATTTTATGCATAGTATTTATAAATAAATAATTATGATTAATTACATAATTGAATAAATAAAGAATAGAAGCTCCACCAATTATTATTTATTATTAAAGGTTTAATAAATAGTGAAATATCTATGAAATATTAACTAGGAACTAGTTAAAAGTTCCTAAGTTAAGTATCGGAAAAATTACCCTAGTAATTAAAAAAAAGGGGGTTAAAACAAGAAATCAAGGATTTCTTGATTTAACTGTCCCTTTGACTGAAAAGTATGTTTATAAAGACTCAATCCAAGCAAAGGCTTGGGGTTCTTATTTTTTTCTTGGAGAATTATTATTCTGCCTGTTTTTTCTCTCAAGTGTTTTCTTGGAGAATTTATCCGGTAGGGAAAAGAGGACTGATTGAGAACTGAATACCAATTTGGAAACCCTACCTTAGGAGCTCTAAGCTACTTGCATGTTGGATTCTATCTCGGGGGGATCTAGATTAGAACCAAGAACTCTTCTGGGTCATGGTTGGGAGGAACGTGGTAGTTCCCAAGTGATTTGGTCAGCAAAAATTAGAGGTCAGATTTGTCTTAAATTGATAATGCTGGTTATTTAAAAAGTGTGTAGGTTCAGCCATTAAAAGAGCTTCAGGAAGAAAAATTGCAGGTACTAAATCTTAATATGTCAAGTTCATTACTAGGGTAAATGTTGGCTGCTTTATGAAAAAACTTTTCTATATTTTACTAACCCTAGGTAATTGATGATTTTCCTAGATTCTACTAGGGTATTTATTTCTATTCAATATTCCTAGGATGGTAAATATTATCTTTGGGTGTATATAGCTAGGATCCGTTTTTTTTATTCTGTATTCATCTCATATTCAAAAATTAATACTGTAGACTAGGTGAATCTATACCTGCTATTTAAACTTCACCTATTGTTTATATCTCTACTTACATATTTCATTTGTTAGTAGAGACATGTGTTCAGATTATACTAGAATTAATCACAGGAGTAAGTTTGAAGAAATAAATATAATATATAGTTACCCTAGGGTATCACTTACAACCAGAGCTATTCTTTTATAATATAACTATATATACATATAAATAAAACTATAGGGTATAAATCTTTATAAAAACTATCTATGCATTTATTTCTAAAATTAAATAATTCATCTAAAACCTCTCAAGTTTTGTAGTCATATAACAAATTACATTAAAAATACTCCACATAAATGAAAACCACATTAAGTTTAATTAGATGGATATCATGACCATCCATGTGGTCCTTATCAAGACTCTGCCATAAAATCTACAGTCTTAACCTCTATATTAAAATACCATAAATCACATGCATTATATATGTAAAAGTCCCATATAAATATCCATCTATACATAACCATAAACCAAGTTACATAATTCAACATCATAACATAAATCCATTGATTGCAACAGAAGCAGGAATCGAATCTTGTGGGCATGCAAGCCAAACTTGTTTTATTCATCAAAATACATTTCATTACTTTACATTAAAAACATGGTTGCCAACAGAGGTCACGACATTGATTCCCATGGATGTCAAGACCCAAGGTAAAGTCATAATAAACAACCCATTCATATTATTTATACCTACACCAACCAAATCCTATAATTTTACTCACACAAGCCACATTGTACGAATTATTATGCGGGCTGTGGTTTATAATTAAACCCTTAAATTTATAATACAGAGTGCAAGTTCTTTAAAAACAACAAGTTCCATCGAGATTTTGCATACCCTGGCCTCCATGAAACCCACTAACACACAAGTGCTCACATAAGTCACGGCCTAGGCCAAATAACATTTTAATACAGAGTGCTCACATAAGTCACGGCCTTGGCTAAACAACAATTTAAAACATAGTCCAATTTTCACCTAAGAACTAGATGCCGTAAACAAATAAACTACAAGCTGTCGCAGCACTGTGGTAAGGCTTATGCCATTGACGGCATGGCCTTGGACCCACTCTGTCAAGACATTTCTTTAACCAACTAATAAATGGCATTTACACACAGAGCATTCGGTAAGGCATATGCCGCTGCCCATTAAAAACCCCAACTTATATAAATACAGAGCTAGATAAAAACGCAGGTCGAAATCGCATACACCATAAACCATTACAATTTATAAAAACAATGCTTACATCTTTTTACACACAGATCCCAAATGTCTATACACAGTCGCCATTTAAGGCCGAGAACAAGGTTTTACATAGGCGTGCCAATGGGCTATGGCACCATTGCTTACAATGGTGTAGCCCACGATTATAAAAGCCCAAAAACCAAAACATTAATGAGTTACATAAGCGAAGTAAAAACTACATAGAACTGAGTGGCCTAGGAAACATTTTATGGCATAACGCCTCCATTTAAAAATAACCAAGTCTATATGCAAAGCGCAAAGGTGAAATCAATTTCGCTATAGCACCAAACCCCAACCAAAAAACCAGTCAAAATGTAGCTTTGCGACAGGATTAAAGGGTGACCAGCATAAACTCGTTTAGCAGGTTTACCGTGGCTATGAATGTAATGCTTAGAGCCAATGGTGTCATAGCCACACTGCTCTTCCATTCCTTTCAGCAACTGCAATAAACAACCAAATGGAGATGAATAGTATGCCGTCTTAACAACCATAAACCAAACTAATGTGCATGCTTATAAATTCATGCAGCCATACCTCACAATTTGGAGGTCGCCTCCACGGCCATACCTCTGCATAGAACCAAACAACGAAACCCCAAATGACAATACATTGCACATCTATCATGAGCCAAGCCTAAGGGAAGGGTGTCACAATTTACGAAGAGCATTAAATGCACTAGGCTTGAGTCCATTAACGAAACATCAAACCCATTTTCCATAGTCACAACTTGTTACAAGGTATCGTTTCATGCCACCCTTCATACCAACGCTTCAACCCTGTAACATATGGTTTATACCATATAACATGTCACCCCAAACTTTAAACATCAACGTCAATATATTACCAATGTTGCACTATGATAGTATTACCATAATACTCAGTCATAGGTTGCGCTATTCCAAAGTCTAATACCCTTGCTTAGGATTGTAGATAAGGTTTAGTCAATAGGTTTAGAGCTTAGGGTTTAATACCATAATATTAAGGTGTTTAGGCTTAAGCACCATGGCATACAAAGTATGCCATGTAAATCTCTCAGACTATCAAATCCCAAGATCTGCTCTCAAACCATTAATAAACTACCAATAAGAGAACATAAGAAATGTTAAAATAGAATATATAGTAAAAATATACATAGCACAAAAAAGATATTAATGACATCTGAAATGACCATAATGAAGAATAATCAATGTACAGGAAATTTAGTCGTAATACGAAATTTGACGATAACAACACTTACCAAGTTTTAAAACCAAGTCGATAGGAAACATAATAATTGGCAACAGGTTATCAACGACCAAGGTTGTCAACACACTTTAAATTCAATCCCATCGCAAGTAATGAACTGTATAAGTAAAAGAGAGAAGTGCCTTAGTTCGATTGAACTAAGTAAGCCGGGGTAACCAAGTAATACCTTACCTCTCAGATTTTCATGGGAGAACTATTAACTCTTGCACATGATCTAGGAACTAAGAATCAATCTCATGAAAGAATAATCAACAAATACTCATGAAATGGTGTTAATCGGAACCAGAATGGTTTCCTCTCTATATTTTCAATAAACAATGAATAGTTACAATAACAATATCAAGCAATAGCTTGAATCCATGAAGAATTCGAATACCTAAGGAGACAATTCGAATTCAGTGAGTGAGTCTAGCTTAACTGACTCTTAGCCATTCAATCACACTCAGTTAACCACCTGACCAAAACCCTAATTGACTCACCAAACCCTAACTGAAGTCGGAGTACAATAAATGACTGAATCTCAACTGAAGGAGATCAAACACATGTCATAGCAAGCCAACCATCAAGTGATAGTGCTCCATGACTTCAATGAACCCCGATGAGGTTAACTAAAGCTGAACTGACCATCAGAAGTTGGTGGAGGCGCCTTGTTGACTCCAGATCATTAAATAATAATAAATAATCATTAAATAATATATTTAATGACTGGAGGCACCTTAACTGACTGGTTGAACTGATTGTAACCACCAGTTAGTAATTAGGTGCATTAATATCACTTAGATCACCCTTGGAGTGCTCCAGTTAGCCTACTTGACTGTAGGAGAAGGCTAAGTTAGCCTCCTTGACTGTAGGTAGGTGTGGGTGTGACTGGATGATGGAAATTAATGCTCCACTGATGTCAATTAATGTCAGTTATACTTAGGATAGTGGTTTAACTAGGCCAATTTGACCGAAAGAGTGTGTATGATGGTAAATGTTTCCAGCACCCCCCCTTAAGCTATACTCAGGAAGAGTTAGAAAACATAGATGCATAAAAATGCTAGGGCACTGGAAACAAAGGCCATAGGTCACCTTGTACAATAAATTAATTGCTTAATATAACCAAGAAAATGGGGAAAACCTCATGGGAAAAATACCCCCCCTCAAACTAAGCAGTAAATCAAGAATTGGTTCTTCTATGCAGCAGCATCCTGAGACTGTGCATGTGAACCTCTGAATCCAAACTAAATGAATATGTCTAGAGGAATCTTCCACTTTGAAAGAAGAACAATGCACTCAACTGAATCAGAAATATGAACAATTGCACGGTGAAAACTGGACCCATGTAGAGCAACTGAAATCATCTGAAGAGAGAGCAAAGATTCTTGAGGATTTGAACCATGTGTGGAACACTCAAGAAACCGATATGTTGTAGCCTTGAACAGAAAACCATGAGTGGTAAAATCATCCCCAAATCTTAGGACCAAGTGTCCAAGCGGATGCAGAATGTCTTCCTCTTTACTAGTTCCGTGAGGAGATGAGCTTGTGACCAAAGGTAGAGAATCCATGGGACTCTGGAGAGAGAATGCTTGAGACCCATAATCTGATATAGCTTTAGAAATATCTACATATTCACAAAATAAAATATCAGCAACCTCATAAGAGGAAACTAACACCAAATCCCAAACAACAAAATTGATGAAGAACTGTGGTACTTGATTTTTCACACCAGAATTGGTGAGAGCAGCTACAAGCATGACTGAAAGCTATTGGATTTTAAAATATGAACCAAATAATATTATATCAGAATGTAAATCAGATCTAAATAAGTTCACAATAGATCTAAAACTATGAAATGAAATCAAATCCCCAACAACAGTTTTGTACGAGACTTGCGGTACTTGTTTCTTCACACCGTTGATGAGAACAACTACAAGCAGTACTGAAGGTTTATGAAACTGAAATTTTGAACAAATAAATATCAGATCAGATCCAGATAAGATCATATCAGATCCAATAATGTTCATATAAGATCCAAAATTATGGTCAACCGAGACGTTGGATGCACAGTTGTCTTTTTCTTCAAAATTATGGATTTTGGTGCATGCAATCCTGCAGGATTTTGCTGGAAGATATAGATCATGGGGATCGAATGCGTCACTCTTATAATCTGATATTTCTTCCAAAATATCCAATTTTTTACATATTTTCACACCACCAGCAACATTAGAGGGAGAGAAATCAAATTTCTCTTCACTTTCGGAAGCAATTACTGGTAAATTTTGCACAGAATTCAAAGGAAAATCACCGGTGAATGTTTGCATGGAAGTGCAGAAGTATTTTTATTCAATATCAGATATTCGAATGTCTTCTTCTGTTTCAGCAATATGAGAAGATGAGATATCAGAGATCTCATGAACTTCCAGAGCATCAGAAGAAGGAGTCACTGCATGGAGACTTTCTTCAATTCGAATTGAATGTGTAGAAGATTCTGCTTCATCTTCATCTTGAACAACTTCATCAGAGAGAGTATAGGATGAGTATTTTGAGTGAATAAATATTGTGGTGCTGGCTGTGACCTCGAAAGTACTATTATGATCCTCATTGTTCTTGCCAAAGGTTCTGTCCAATATTGTCCAGACTTCCTTTGGGTATTCAGCAGAACCAAGAATAAGGTAGTACAAGCTAGGAGAAAGGGCCAGACATATTGCTCCAATATCTCTATCACCGTCATTTAGCTAGTCATTCTCATTCTCATAAGACTCTTTTCCAAGTCCAATAGACACCTCATAGAGACCTCGTCTCTTCAGAGATGCAATCATATTGTGAATGGGGTGAGAAGAGGGATTGATGAGTCCATTCGAAGTTGTACCTGTTAAGACCTTCAAATCAAAACAAAAAAAAAGGCACCGTAAGGTCAAACAACCTGCACATTTTAGGATTTCATCACACCCAGAATAGTCAATCAAGCAAGCTTGATCAACAAGTTCTTTACTTGTGGTATTAAGGGGTAAGCCTTGGCTTCTGGTGCAGTGCTGGAATTTTGAGCTATTGCTCAAATTTCATGGAGAAATCTGTCAAAAAGCTTGTTTTTGAGAGATAGATATTTGTCCCGCCATATGCTCTGATACCATATTAATTCTTGCACATGATCTAGGAACTAAGAATCAATCTCATGAAATAATATTCAACAAATACTCATGAAATGGTGTTAATTGGAACGAGAATGGTTTCATCTCTATATTTTCAATAAACAATGAATAGTTACAATAACAATATCAAGGAATAGCTTGAATCCATGAAGAATTCAAATACCTAAGGAGACAATTTGAATTCAGTGAGTGAGTCTAGCTTAACTGACTCTTAGCCATTCAATCACACTCAGTTAACCACTTGTCCAAAACCCTAATTGACTCACCAAACCCTAACTAAAGTCGGAGTGCAATAAATGACTGAATCTCAACTGAAGGAGATCAAATACATGTCATATCAACCCAACCATCAAGTGCTGGTGCTCCATGACTTCAATGAACCCTGATGAGGTTAACTGAAGCTGAACTGACCATCAGAAGTTGGTGGAGGCCCCTTGTTGACTCCAGATCATTAAATAATAATAAATAATCATTAAATAATATATTTAATGATTGGATGCACCTTAAATAACTGGTTGAAGTGATTGTAACCTCCAGTTAGCAATTAGGTGCATTAATATCACTCAGATCACCCCCGAAGTGCTCCAGTTAGCCGCCTTGACTATAGGTAGGCATGGGTGTGACTAGATGATGGCAATTAATGCTCCACTAATGTCAATTAATGTCAATTATACTTAGGATAGTGGTTTAACTAGGACAATTTGATTGAAAGACTGTGTATGATGGTAAATGTCTCCAACACCCCCCCTTAAGCTATACTCAGGAAGAGTTAGAAAACATAGATGCATAAAAATGATAGGGCCCTAGAAAAAAAGGCCATAGATTACCCTGTACAATAAAGTAACTACTTAATATAACCAAGAAAATGGGGAAAACCTCATGGGAAAAATACCCCCCCTCAAACTAAGCAGTAAATCAAGAATTGGTTCTTCTATGCAGCAGCATCCTAAGACTGTGCATGTGAACCTCTGAATCCAAAATAAATGAATATGTCTGGAGGAATCTTCCACTTTGTAAGAAGAACAATGCACTCAACTGAATCAGAAATATGAACAGTTGCACGGTGAAAACTGGACCCATGTAGAGCAACTGAAATCATCTGAAGAGAGAGCAAAGGTTCTTGAGAATTCGAACCATGTGTGGAACACTCAAGAAACTGATATGTTGCATCCTTGAACAGCAAACCATGAGTGGTAAAATTATCCCCAAATCTTAGGAGCAAGTGTCCAAGCGGATGCAGAATGTCTTCCTCTTTACTAGTTCTGTGAGGAGATGAGCTTGTGACCACAGGTAGAGAATCCCTAGGACTCTGGAGAGTGAATGCTTGAGCTCCATAATCTGATATAGCTTCAAAAATATCTAATGATTCAAAAAATAAAATATCAGCAACCTCATAAGAGGAAACTAACACCAAATCCAAAACAACAAAATTGATGAAGAACTGTGGTACTTGATTTTTCACACCGGAATTGGTGAGAGTAGCTACAAGCATGACTGAAAGCTCTTGGATTTTAAAATATGAACCAAATAATATCAGATCATAATGTAAATAAGATCTAAATAAGTTCATAATAGATACAAAACTATGAAATGAAATCAAATCCACAACAACAGTCTTGTAGGAGACTTGCGGTACTTGTTTCTTCACATCGTTGATGAGAACAGCTATAAGCAGTACTGAAGGTTTATGAAACTAAAATTTTGAACCAAGAAATATCAGCTCAGATCCAAATAAGATCATATCATATCCAATAAGGTTCACATCAGATCCAAAATTATGGTCAACCGAGACGGTGGATGCACAGTTGTCTTTTTCTTCAAAATTCTGAATTTTGGTGCATGCAATCCTGCAGGATTTTGCTAGAAGATCTAGATCATGGGGAGAAAATGTTTCACTCTTATAATATGATATTTCTTCCAACATATCCAATTTTTTACATATTTTCACACCACCAGCAACATTAGAGGGAGAAAAATCAAATTTCTCTTCACTTTCGGAAGCAATTACTGGTAAATTTTGCACAAAATTTAAAGGAAAATCACCCGTGAATGTTTGCATGGAAGTGCAGCAGTATTTTTCTTCAATATCAGAGATTCGAATTTCTTCTTCTATTTCAAGAATATGAGAAGATGAGATATCATAGATCTCATGAACTTCCAGAGCATCAGGAGAAGGAGTCACTGCATGGAGACTTTCTTCAATTCAAATTGAATGTGTCAAAGATTCTGCTTCATCTTCATCTTGAACAACTTCATCAGAGAGAGTAGAGGCTGAGTATTTTGAGTGAATAACTCTTGTGGTGCTGGCTGTGATCTCCAAATTACTATTATGATCCTCATTGTGCTTGCCAAAGGTTCTATCCAATATTGTCCAGACTTCCTTTGGGTATTCAGCAGAACCAAGAATAAGGTAGTACAAGCTAGGAGAAAGGGCCAGACATATTGCTCCAATAGCTCTATCACCTTCATTTAGCCAGTTATTCTTATTCTCATAAGACTCTTTTCCAAGTCCAATAGACACCTCATAGAGACCTCATCTCTTCAGAGATGCAATCATCTTCAACTTCCATTCTGAATAGCTTGTGAATGGGGTGAGAAGAGGGATTGATGAGTCCATTCGAAGTTGTACCTATTAATACCTACAAATCAAAACAAAAAAAAGGCACCGTAAGGTCAGATAGCAAGCACATTTTAGGCTTTCATCACTACTACATTTTGACCAAAAATCCGACGGCCGTCATGTCGGATTTTCGACACTTCCCTGTCGCATGTACGACACTTTGGTTTTTTTTGAAGCGTCGAAAACTTGTCGTCGGTTACGCGACACTTAAGTAACCGTCGCTTGAATTTAACGCGTCGGTTATCCGACACTTATTAAGCGACAATGACGAATTTTTTTTTAAACTTTTCCATCCACAGGCGTCGCTTAAACGACGGAGAGACTAAGTAAGCGTCGAATTAGCGACATAAAAACTGTCGCTTAAGCGACGGAGAGAAAGGGGCGACGTCGGATAAGCGACGGTTGCTAAGCGTCGCTTAAGCGACGGACGTGATTTTTTTTTATAAAAAAAATACCTGCAAATTCGGTAACCCAATAAATATTTTTCAGGGTAGGAGTGTATCTAATCAATATTCATTGCAGCAATTTATAATACCTTGGATGTGTATTTAGTCAGTTATAATTTAGGAATCCTCAAGTGTGACTTGAAATAATAAGTAGATATTGCTGGAAGTAATGAATGCATTTGATTATCCTTTTGAATCCGCATGTTATCTTGGAGACTGGAAATAAGGATTATGATTGGATTCCTATAATGTGATTAGATGACAGTCAACCATATGTTACTTTCATTTAGACATCCTAACAATTTCAGAATGGTAGCATAATGGATGTACTGTCTCACGTAAATCCAACTTTTATACACAATAAAAGTGCCCAATATCAATTTTCTGAGATGAAAATAGCAGTAAATGGTGCATGAACTCAGAATATCAAATGGGTGGAAATACAGTTGTCCACTTAAGCAATTATGTTATTTTCATAACTGATATTACTTGTCAACCGCAGGATTCAACTCACTAACACTTGTTGAACATCATATTTTATATTTGTAGTTATTGTCAAATTTTACTTTGTTGACAGGTGGAATCAGGTAGTCATCATTGGATGAACATTAAAAATTTTGAGCAAAACCATTGCTAAAAAACTCATCTATATATATCATCCAATGTTTCAATCTCCTCGATCATCTTGAGAAAGTACCAGTGTACTCTTCAATAAGTTATTTTTGCCCATTAGCTGCCATTGGCATTAAAAAGGTCATAGTTTCTGTATTTCAATTTGA
>LPNX010607781.1:96697-146816 GCA_001517045.1 Pseudotsuga menziesii
GCATCACACCTAGCATAGTCAATCAAGCAAGCTTGATCAACAAGTTCGTTACTTGGGGTATTAAGGGGTAAGCCTTGGCTTCTGGTGCAGTGCTGGAATTTTGAGCTATTGCTCAAATTTCATGGAGAAATATGTCAAAAAGCTTTTTTTTGAGAGATAGATCTTTGTCCTATCGTATGCTCTGATACCATATTAATTCTTGCACATGATCTAGGAACTAATAATCAATCTCATGAAAGAATAATCAACAAATACTCATGAAATGGTGTTAATCAGAACCAGAATGGTTTCCTCTCTGTATTTTCAATAAACAATGAATAGTTACAATAACAATATTAAGCAATAGTTTGAATCTATGAAGAATTCAAATACCTAAGGAGACAATTCGAATTCAGTGAGTGAGTCTAGCTTAACAGACTCTTAGCCATTCAATCACACTCAGTTAACCACTTGACCAAAACCCTAATTGACTCACCAAACCCTAACTGAAGTCGGAGTGCAATCAATGACTAAATCTCAACTGAAGTAGATCAAACACATGTCATAGCAAGCCAACCATCAAGTGCTAGTGCTCCATGACTTCAATGAACCCTGATGAGGTTAACTGAAGCTGAACTGACCATCAAAAGTTGGTGGAGGCGCCTTGTTGACTCCTGATCATTAAATAATAATAAATAATAATAAATAATCATTAAATAATATATTTAATGACTAGAGGTGCCTTAACTGACTGGTTGAACTGATTGTAACCACAAGTTAGCAATTAGGTGCATTAATATCACTTAGATCACCCTCGGAGTGCTCCAGTTAGCCTCCTTGACTGTAGGAGAAGGATAAGTTAGCTTCCTTGACTATAGGTAGGTGTGGGTGTGACTGGATGATGGAAATTAATGCTCCACTGATGTCAATTAATGTCAATTATACTTAGGATAATGGTTTAACTAGGCCAATTTGACCGAAAGAGTGTGTATGATGGTAAATGTCTCCAACAAGAACTAGTCCCGCCACTCCACCACTTTATTCCCATCAACAAAATTAAGTTAGTTCATACTTAATAACCAGAGTAATCATGTGCAGAAGTAAAACAATGAACTATACAATTCATTAACTCACCGACAATAATAACTAAGATTTACAAATAATTTAAATAACAAAATTAAGACATAAGAAGTAATCGAACTAAAAATCACTGAATGGATAAGAGATTAACAAGATAGTATGAGAAGATTCTGAAGAGATGGAAAGTTTAAGTAGCACATGTAAATTCCGCATGAGTAATAATGATCCCCTTCAGGTAGTTTTTACTAGCCTATAAATTTTTTTTTTCAATTTTTGGAGACATTACAAGTGGTATCAAAGCCCAGTTTCCATACTGAGAGACTTATGGGCACACCAGGCATTCATGCAGAGAAAATAAAGTATGATAAGTAAATTTTGTTACTAACAGAAATGTTTGTTGCTATTAAAAAATTTTGTGTTAAAGGAAAATTTTTACAGCACTGTTCAGTTTATGAACACTGAGGAAGAAAACATCCGATAGGAAGAAATTAACACCCCCACCTCAGAAGTGAACTTGGTGGTCGAGCTAAACTCTGATGTGCTGAAAAATTTGCACAGTATTCAAGTTGAACTGAAAAGTTTGAGAGAAGACAGTCTAGATGAAAGAAAGGAACATCAAGCTATAAATGAAGCATTATTGCGTAACATGATGGGAAGGAGCTGTTGTAATCTCACAGATCACATAAGGTTACCAATAATACATACTAAAACATATAAATATACAGAGACAAGAGACAAGACAGATAGGATAGAACATAATACTTTATTATAATGAGTTCATACAAAGCACAGAACTGAACTGAGTTCTTGTGTGGCTCAACAGCCTAATATATACAAGTTACAAAACAGTTACAAAATAACTACCTGTCGGTTCGGTGAACCGACACGACTATTAGTTAGCCGACTTAATTAACTAGTTTAGTCGGCCGACCGACGTAGTCGGCTAATTGACTAGTCGGTCCATCGACTTAGTCGACTCACTAAGTCGGTCTTCGTTCAAGTCGACTTATGTCGACTTGCTCCTTCTACATCTCCCCCACGAACAAAACATTTCTTCGTCCCGAAGAAACAGGGAGGTACAAAAATTGTTAGTGGTGGTCGGACGCTACAAAACTGCTATTGAGGTGGACTGTGCAGACGGATAGTTGGTCTTCTCTGGATGCAAACTTCGACTATTGCTGGTTCCGTGACGGCAAGCTGATGCTGGAAGTCTGTCCATGTCTGCAAGGCTTTCTGAATGTCGATCGTTAAAGTAGTTAGACTCGACAGTACTGACATCTTTTCTGCCATGGGAATTTCTGCAATGTGCTCCATGTTGGGACCCAACATTTGGTTTTGTTCTTCTGCAGCATCAAGGAGTATTTTCATCTGGGGGCAGATATTGTCGACCTTCTCTAAGTTTGGGATGGCTTGCTGAACCCACTGATGAGCTTCTCGTTCTAGTTTCTGCAGTTTGCTATTCTCCATGACAATCTGCTCGTCAATAGTCTGCCTCATTTCCGCCTTAGTTGATTTTCGGCTCTCCAAGGTCTGAATACCCTGTCGTGTCTGTCTGCTCTGAGTATAGACCTTCTCGTAATGAGTAGGCCAATCTCTAAGTACTTCCTCAGTAACAATAGATTCCTCCATATGATCCTGCAAGACTTTATAAGCCTCCGAGAATGCAGTGTGCTGAGTCAGGAGTAGTCGGGCAGTTTCTTCTTTTTGTCCTGCCTTAGTCTCTTGCAGATGTGTCTGGATGGTCGACACCAAACCTTCAAACAACTGAAATGCCCTTTCCAGAGGTCGGTCTATAGCAACTTCGACCGGGCCTGGGGTTATAGTTTGTGTAAGAGACCTACACTTGCCGAGAAACTCGACCTGTTCAGCCTCCTTGTCCTTGAGCTCTTTTTTATTTGTGGTCGTCCTCTTCTTTGACTCTCTAGCCAAAGTTTTTAGTAGTTGGCCGACCTCTGTGTCGGTCAACGCACTTGCATCCTTTAAAGTTATCCGCAGGCGGGATGTGCTGTGGTGTTCTGTCCTTTTCTTGTGCTTTTCTGCATCCTGCTCCTGAGTGCCTGCAGTAGGTGATGTTGGTTCTGTGGTGGGCGGAGCAGAGGTCGAAGGTGCTTGTGATTGAAGGGTTGGTTCAGTGGTCGGGGGTGCTTGTGACTGAAGGGGTGGTTCAGTGTTCGGTGGTTTTTGTGGTTGAGGAGGTGGGATGTCCCCTTCCGGCTGTGAAGATGATGGTGGGTTTGGCTGTGAATCGGGGGGGTGGTGGAGGTGGTGGGGGTGATGATGGAGGAGAAGAAGTGGGGGAATGGATAGGGTTTGCAAGGGTAGGGGGGGTGTGTTGGGAGCTTTGTTCAGAATACATAGTGTCTTCCGGCGGTGTGGTTGGATCCTGGTAATCTGTGGTAGTCTGCTCGTGGCCTATAATATCACCACCATCATGGATCCTTGTGAATGTAGTTGTTTGTTGGGCATATATCTTTTGACTTGCCTTGAGGGGGGTTGTGGTCTTAATCATCTGGGTCGTTTTGAATAATTGAGGCAGAGTTGCAAAGAATGCTTTAAGCTCAGCATCCTGGCTGGCCCTGGCTCTGAGTTCCTCTGGGATTGCTTGTTGATATTCGTCCATGGGGTTGCCCAGCTGTTCTGCCGGTGCTTGTTCCTCGACCACAGGCGTCGAGGACGGAGGAGGGGGGGTCAACACAAGGTCGACGACGTTTTCAGGCGTCTGTTGTGTTTTATCTTTCTTGGGCCGAGCTTCTGGGGTGCCTGCCTCAATATATCGTTGAAAATGGGTTTCAACCGACACTTTATTGGCGCGGGCGTCTTCGACAATGTCGACAGCCGTGGTTGCGAGTTCTTCGTCGTCGTCGGATGAGTCCAGAATAAGTTTGCGCTTACCCCTGCCTATTTGTTGTTTTTGTGTCTTGAGTCTCTTCCTGGAAACTGCTATCTCCTTAACAAGCTTCTTGATGTTGCTCTTTGATAGGGCATACTCCGGGTCATCCTCTTCGACTTCACTTGTCTGTTCTTGAATGGGTTTGACGAGAGCGGAATCCAGAGGAGTTGTCTGTTGCACTGGTGGCTGCGTTTGTAGTGTTGGTTGTTGTGGTTCTGTCGGCTGGGGGTCGACGACCTGTGCAGTCGGAGGTTTCACAGTAATATGCACCCGACTAGTGGGCACGGTCGGGGCATCCTCCGACACGAATGTACTGATATACAGATTAAGCTCGTAGTCCTCCTCCTTCTCCTGGTCTGTCAGCGGTTCGATGGTAGAGAAGTCGACCTTTTTGGCAGCCTCCGGAATGGGTACCTTTGCTCCTGCATGTCGGGTCAATTCTCTGAAAATTTGTTCAACTGTCGGGTAATAGTCGAGATCTTTTGCTTTGGGTTCTTGACCTCGCATGTACCATACTGATGTATGGTCGAGTGCTAACTGGATATGTGAGTCGGCTAGGAGGTTTCGTCGGATGTTTTAGGGCACCCTCCACCTTGTCGTTCGAACCTTTAACTACTGGAACCAAGTCTCCAAGAAGACTTTCCCCTGTGCTAGCTCGTGCAGGGTGCCTTTTTGTGAGAAAGGTTTGAAACGGTGCATTTCAAATCTATTTGGCTCCCGGAAGACTGGACTGCCTTCTGGGCAGAAGTGATACATGACTATCCAGATAAGCAAGGAGGGGAATTCGACAATACCTCCCGTCTCCTGGCAGCGTTCACAGATGGTTTTGACCATGTCGGTGACATATTCTCCGCATCGGTAGAGTCTTCCGTTGGTGGCGATTGTGTCGACCACCTCCAGCATCTCCAATTTAAGGTCGCTGCTTCGACCGGCCAAGGTAAGCGTGATTGCGATTATTTTTTCCACAATCTGTGGTGTCCGGGTCGCAATCTGTCCTATCATTAACCCTTTTGAGTTTTTTCCAGTTGGTGTGCCTGTAAGTTCTTGGACGAGGCCCTCCTTAATCCCAATTGGGACAGGATCGCCTTTGTTCGACAGACCCGTGAGCGCCGAAATAACATCCCCGGTGATGTCAATCGATTGGTCGAAATAGAATCGGCCGTTATGGTAACGACTGATAATAAATTTAACAGCGACTTCCTTCATCCCGCCGAAGCTGGCCATCAATGGTGCGTTAGGGTACTGAAGAATGCTGCTATTCCGGAATTTCTCAGCGGCCTAGGTCATTTTACTTCCTTCATATGCCCAGTCTTGGATTTCGGCCCAGAGTTTCTGAAATGGACCCTCCTGGACTTTAGCAGCTTTGATATTTTTCAGTCTTTGGACCAAGGGTGTGTCCTCTTCCTGCAACTCCTTGGCCTTCGCGGCGGCTCAGGTGAGTTTGGGCGCCATGACTTCGGAATGGTCGGAATTTGAACAAGGTTCGTGGGTGCTGGTCGACGGAGGATGTGAGTGCTCTGTGTGTAAGGGGTGTGGTGAATGAACTTTTGACGGTCCATTATTTATAGGCATGAGAATGGTGGAGTGTCGAACTGGATGTATTAATGGCGGACTTGACAGTCCAACTGTAATACTTGAGTGCGATTTGGGAGATCTGGTTCGGCGCTCGAGGCCATTAATGTGTGATGGGACTCTCGAGGTCGACGGTCGGTGTCGGTGATGAAAACGGTCGGTATGAATGGTCGATGAAAATGTTGTCAGTTGTCGAAGGGGTGAGTTGCTGTCATGCTGGGTATTTTTGAGTGGATTGTTTTGTTTTTGGAATTTTTCTAACTTTTTATAGGTTTTGATTGACAGTTACGGCGTTTTTATTTATTTATTTTATGAATCAGTTTCTGTACCGTTTAAGTCGGGCTCCATTGACGAGCTTCCGAAATACTAGGCCCTGTAATGTTTTTAGTCGGACTGAACCATTGGGGTGGATTTCTTCGACAACATAGGGTCCCATCCATTCGGTGTGCAGTTTCTTTGGTTTTCCTTTCACTCGACTGTTATAGAGTAGAGCAAGGTCTCCAACCGATAAGTTTTTGTTCTTGAGGTTATGGTCGTGCCAGGATTTCTGCTGTTGTTTTTGGATTTCCTGGTGTTGAATAGCCATAACTCTATGTTCTTCCAGCTTACTAAGTTGGAACAGTCGATCCTTTCTTGCATGCTCGACATCTATATGTAGTAGTTGGGCTACAATCGGTGCCTGCTGTCGGAAGTGTAGGGGTACGACTGCTTCTTGTCCATATACCAGTCGAAAGGGAGTTTGGTCGGTCGACCGTTTATACGCAGTCCTGTAGGCCCATAAGACTGCAGGGATTTTCTCGTCCCAGTCATCTTTGTCGGTATTGCATATTTTAGTCAATCCTTTGGTCAGTGTTTTATTAAAAGCTTCAATTGCACCATTTGACTGAGGATGGTATGCTGTACTTCATCTATGGTCGATGTGAAATTGGTCGGTTAAGTGTTTGATGGTTTTGTTAATGAAGTGTGATCCCTGGTCGCTGATCAATGTGAGTGGACATCCAAATCGAGTAATAATGTTTTCATATATGAAATTAGCAGCTATCTCACTTGAACATGTTTCGACAAGTTCAACTTCTGCCCATTTAGTAACATATTCCACTGCAGTGATAATATATCTGGCACCTGATCACCGGGCTGGGACAGGAAATGGTCCTATGAAGTCTATGGCCCAAATTTCAAATGTGAGACTAGGGTTTACAGATATCAGGGGCATTTCTGTGCTCGGCAGTGGTCGACCAAGTCGTTGGCATCTGTCACATCGACTAACAAAGTTTTTACAATCCTTGTGAAGTGTCGGCCACCATAATCCAGACTGTTGGATTTTCTTAGCAGTTGTGTCGGCCTGAAAATGTCCTCCTGCTGGTCCATAATGTGCTTTGTGCATGATATGGTCTCGTTCATGGTTGAGTACACATCTTCTAAGAACATCGTCTAACCCCATTTTGTATAGAAATCCATTGATGAGGCTGTAAGGGGCAGCCTTCATAGCTAGGATTTGTTTTTTCTTAGTATTCAGGCCTTCTGGGGCCTGACCTGTTTCCAAGAACTGAGCAATCTCCTCCAGTTCTTCTGGTACCGCTTCTATACGAAATAGATGTGCGTCCGGCAAGTCGTCGTCAACTCCGGTCGGTTCCTCTCCTGTGTCAATATGGGATAGGTGGTCGGGCCCGACATTGAGCTTTCCTGGTCGGACCACTACTTCAAACTCAAACTCTTGAAAAAGAAGTAGACATCGACAAATTCTTCCATGATGAAGGGGTTTATTAACAAGGTATTTCGGCGCTTGATGGTCGGTGTAAAATATGAAAGGGTTGGCTAACAGGTAATGTCGATACTTTTGAAGGGCAAAGACCATAACTAGGGCTTCCCTCTCGGTGGTCGAATAGTTCTTTTCAGCCTTATTGAGTTTTCGACTGCTGTAGACTATAGGGTAATCCATCCCATCGTCTCTTGGTTGAGTCAGGATTGTGCCAATTTCTATCCCTGATGCATCAATATGCACGTGAAATTTGGTCGACCAATTTGGAAATCTAAGTATGGGGGCTTCGACTAGTTTTCGCTTTGGTCTGTCGAAGGATATTTGGCATTCTT
The DNA here is from genome assembly GCA_001517045.1 of Pseudotsuga menziesii. NCBI lineage: Eukaryota > Viridiplantae > Streptophyta > Pinopsida > Pinales > Pinaceae > Pseudotsuga > Pseudotsuga menziesii. The sequence continues at coordinate 104,310 of LPNX010607781.1, forward strand.
CTGTCCACCTGAATTATTGATCTTCTTTTAGCAGCTCTTCCAGAGGGTAAGTCATGTCTGAGTAATGTCTGATAAACTTCCTATAATACCCTGTATGTCCCAATAACACCCGAACTTGTTTAGGGTTTATTGGAGGCTTCAAGTCGAGGATGATTTTAATTTTGGCAAAATCAACCTTAATACCATCTTTGCAAACAACATGTCCTAGTAGTATCCCTATGGGGGTCATAAAGATACACTTCTTAATGTTTAAGGAGAGTTGGATCTGTCGACATCTCTCCAGCATGAGTCGGAGCCATGTGCAGTGGTCCTTTAGGGTGGAATATATAGTCCAGTCGTCAAAGTAGACTACCATGGTTTTATAGATGTATTCTTGGAAATTTTTTACAACAATTCTGGAAAAGATTGCAGGTGCATTCTTTAGTCCAAAAGGCATTCTTTAGTGCATTCACAGTTCATTGATCGGCCAAATTCCCTCTGTGAACGGTGAGAAGGTAGCAGGAAAGTCGGCTGCAGTCATTCTGTCAATGTCGGGTTTATCTGTGCTCTCGAATTTCAAGATGGAATATATAGGTTTGTTAGTTTCACTGTGGTCAGGGTTCCATCTGAAGCTTTTGCCGATGGTGTGTTCATTTTCTAAGTGCAATCGGTTGGCCTGTGGTCTGAGTACAGTTTGTATAGAATGGAAATCCTTGACCTGTCGATCGGTCTGGGAGGGATGGTTGACGGTCGGCTGGAGAAATTGTTTGATGTGCTGTGCTGTCGCAACCAATTTTTCGTTTTGAGGTGTAAACTGGAAGTCTTTGATAAAGTTTTCTCTTAATTCGTGCCAAAAGAAGTTTTCTCCCCTAGCTTCTTCCATTTTATACCATTTTCTAGGTAAGTCGTCTAAGGTTGAAGGAAACAAATGGGGCTAGGCTCTCTCGTCTTTGTAACCAAGTCTTCGCCACTCTTTTTCACAAGTCCTAATGTGGTCTTCTGGGTTCTGGCCTTGAGTGAAGATAGGGATTTGGGCTTCCTGTGTTAACTTTGTCCCTCCAAATCGTTCGACAAAGAAGGTTGAAGCAGTGGTCAAGGTCTGTAGTTTTGATTGATGGGTATCCCACCATCTAGCTGCTTGACCTGTAAACGTTTCCACTAAGCTTTGCAATCGACCATGTTCTCCGATATTTTTAGAGACTTGTTCGACATGCATGACTGGGGATTCCCTCTCCTTATACCGTGGTAGTTGAGTATTGTTGAAGTTCGTGGGTTGTAAGGTAGGGAATTCTCTTTGTTTCTTTTCAAAAAAAATTGGGATAATCGATACGATGAAGCACTGTCGGGTGGGTTTTTTCTGTACTATTTGAATAGTCCAGCACCCTCTTGCTTGGGTTTCGTAGTTTTATATCTCCCAGTCATAGAGTTCAGCGTCTGAATTATAGCCAACTGAGTCGGGGTTACCTAAGTAAAGCTCTCCTTGGGCGTTTGGTTCAGTGTAGTCGGTATTGTTCTGAATCTAATAAAGTTGTTGGATATCGACTTCCTCATCAATTGGCTCAATCCAAGGTTGTCCTTGGGATGGATTGATAGGTACTATGACCTTTTGGCCATTTCCCTTGAGCTTAATACGTTCTTTGTCTAAAGAGATAGAAGCTTTCATCTTTCGACCCCAAGGTCGACCTACAAGGGCTAGGAAGGAGCTAGATCCTTCCTTTGGGTCAATAATTTCGAAATCAACCTTGGTTGATATCCCTTTGATGGTCATGTCTACATTTTTCCAAACCCCAATGGGTTCAATGAGACCTTGGTCGGCTAGTTTGATATAAATACCTGACTCGTAGAGTCGAGGTCTTCCCATATTTTCCCATGTGTCCCGGGTCATAATATTTACCTGAGACCCGAAATCAAGTACCACTTGTCGGACATGAAAACCCTCAATTTCCAGGTCGACTAAAGGGTCGACATCATTTTTGTCTTTTTGATTCAGGTTACAAATGTTCTTAGTTTGTTTTTCAGGGTTAGTACTTTTGATTTGATGTAATAAATTAATGAAGTGGGCTACCGACTCATCTGTTTGAATGAGATGGGTTAACTGCTGTGTCGTGCTAAGTCGACTGTGAACAATGTCTTCTTGTTGTGCAAGGTTTTGAAATATGTGTGATGCCTCTTGATAGGTGTGTTTTTGTGTTATAGGGTTTGGATAATCATTGGTGTCTTTGATCCTGGTAACTTGTGGGTTATCAGGCCCTGTTTTTGTGCCTTGACGAGTGACAATATGCAGGTTTTTAGTATGTACTACATCATGCTTTTGTACACAAGACAAGACATTAACATTCTTTTTCATATTAATTTTTTCCAACATAGTAGGACAATCCTCCAAGGAGTGATCGCCTACTCCACAATGTGTACATAATTTTAGGTCAGTTCTATCCTTGTACGGACAGTCTGCGCATCTGTGCCCCTCTTTGTAGCAAATGAAGCATTGGCTAGGTCGACGAGGGCGTATGTCTAGATTCCCAACGAATCGACCTCTTCCAAACCCTTGTCATCAATTATCATACCGACGTTCGTATCGTCGGCCGTTAGCTTGTTGCCCATTTTGATTGTTTGAATTATTCTGCTCATTAGTCTGTGCTACTGCGTTTGTTTGGTAGACGGCCTGGTAGTTCTGTATATTTTTCATGTTTAGTTGGCAGTCGGCCATGTTGTGGCTTTTTGTCTCGCAGATGGCACACCAAGAAGCCTTTCCATTCTTCATGTTGTATGGACAGTCGGCTATAGAATGGTCTCCATGCTCCTGGCAGATGTCACAAAACGCGTTAGTCTATACAAAATGGACATCTTGTCGGCTGTACTGCTGTCGACAAGTATCTTTTGAATGACCAGCCGTCGAACAGTTTGTACACCAGATCTCTTGATTCTTCAGGGTCAACTCTTTTAAAGACTTCTGGACATTTTCTAGCTGTTCCTCCAGGCGGTGGTCTGTTGGATATGCAGGGATGTCTTCGTCCATCTCGACCTGCAGAGCTTTAGTCAGCGCATCTTCATATGTCTTGAAAGTTTCCAGACTGATATGTCGGCGAATTTTTTGTGATAAGCCTGCAAGAAACCATTGAATTAGCAATTGTTCGTCAATAACATAATCTAATTGGCTCAATAGATCCTTCCAGCATTTGTCATAGTCGCGGACAGTTTCTCCTGGCTTCTGTTGGGTTGTTTTTAGCTTTTTGGCTGCCAAATGTTTAGCGTCTGGGGTTTTGAAAAAGGACAAGAATTGCGCCTTTATCTCAGCTTTGGTCGCCTTGGGGGTCCTTTCTGTGAATTTCATGAACCATGTCAAGGCTCGTTTGCGTAGGGCCCCTGTGAACTGGGCCATCTGTCGTTCTTCATCGGTCACCTAGTTTGCATCCTAGATGGACTCACAGACGAACCAATGTCATCTGGGATCTTCATCCCCTTCGTATAGAGGAATGTGAGCAGTTCCGTGACCCATGTCTGATTCGCTGTCACTACTCTCAGAAGTTGGCGGGGTGGGAGGTGTGGGTGGTGTTGAGGGAGGTGGGGTTGTTGATACAGTCGAACCTGTGGGGGTGACGATGGGGTTTTGGTCGACGAAACTTATGCTTCCGTCGGTGGTCGATTCTTTCTCGCCGTACAGCGGATTGTTGATAATTTGTCTTCTCACTGGCCCACTGTCACTTTGCGTGCTCAGGTCTGACTCTTCGGTATCTTCTAAAGTTGTATGTGGCAGGGGGGGTGTTCCTTCGTGTGTTGGTAGGAGCAAGTGGATACTCCGAAAGGAAGGTGCCGTCTGAAAGGTCACCCAGTTCCCTTCGACCGGTCGGCGTATAACAAGGTGTCGTCCCGGGTACGGTTCATCACCTAGTCGACTCCAGATTGTGAAGTCACCAGCTCTCAGTCAGAGGTCGTCTTCAATAATAGTCTGTATTACGGTATGTGGATTGGCTGGGGACAGGGTTACTTCATCGGGAATCGTTATTTGGAGAGCTTCTTGCTGCTCTATCCACACTTCCTCTTCCTTAGGGACCGTCTCTTCGTCTGCGCCTTCTTTGTGTCGATCATGACCCGACTCTGGCGGATTCTCATCTCGGTCGATTTCCCTAGGGTTTTTTTCTCGACGCAGCTCGTCGGCTCGTTCACGTCTGGCTTCCCTTCTTTGCTGTCGTTCGTCCCTTTCGATTCTCTTAATGTCCGACATACTTTCATACAATACTATTCCTTTGAATCCTCTTCGGTCGACTGTTCATTACTGGCTTGGTCGACTGGTATCCACTATGCTCCCTCTCCGACACACGACCAGCTACCCCCCCATAGCCTACCCGACACTTTTTAGAAAGCTCGGATAATGCTGTTTATTTTTTCAGGAAGTATTCCCACTCCCTTTCAGCGATGAATTTCTCCCACTTCATGAAAAGTATGTCGGGTTGGTCAGTGTCTTCAGTTTGGTCGATATGCTCATTCGATTCGAAGTCAACTACTTGGCTTGTATAGTCATTATAGTGATGTGACTCGTCTTTAAATATTTTGAATTCAAGAGGGGGTTAAACGTGAGTCTCAATAGAGGCAGGCGATCCCCTCCAGTGTATGTAAATTAAGTTGGTTTCTTCCCAAACATTGTGCATTGAGTTTAAATGTTTTGTGTGGATCGAGTCGAGGAGATTAAACGTGGGTCTTTCTTAAAGGCAGACCATCTCCTCACTTATGTAATGAAGCCAGTATCTAGTTGACTATTATAAGATAAGTACGAGTCATTCTAAAGTAGTCAATCATGACCAAGACCAAGCACATGAGTAGGAAACATACAATTTTGCAGGAAATTCAAACTCTCACGATAGAAGAAGATGACGACGATGGCATTCAAGCAAATATCATTCACCTACACAGCAAAGCGCTTCAATGAGACATGATGACAATGTACCCCTCATTATCAAAATGCTGAAACTCTTCCTAGGTTGTGACCTCGGAAAGCCAGAAGACAGAGAAATGACATAGAAAGTCGAAGAGCCAAAAGGCCCCGCATGCCTGAACCGATGGAGATGCCAGTCAGATGAGCCAGGGTGAGGCTTTAAACCAAAATACCTAGTTGCGGAAGAATATGGTTTCCCGCCGCTGTGAGAGGATGAGACTTTGATGGACTACTGTCATATTGAAGATGGAGGTTGAAGAGTAACCAGTCACAGTAGAGCCTTGTACACGTGTGTTTTCCTATCGAGCTAGCGGCTGTTGCGACTGAGTTACCTATGCAGACCAGTATGCATGGTTGATGCACAGTGAGGACTACTCAGCAGTAGCAGAGACCTAGGATGTTGATGCATATTTCTTTGTTCTCTTCGAGATGAAGAAACATTTTGTTTGTGGGGGAGATGTAGAGGGGGCCACTTACCTCCTAAATGTCATCATGTAATTATATAGATTAAAGGATAAATAGATATTAACAAATGAGTAGTTGGAGCGGGTACAACCGCTCCAACCTATCTCATAATGTATAAATAATTACCAAAGATAATACAACAGCGGATTGGACGTCCCTTCCCAAAGTACTTGTCTTTGATGTCTATGTATGAACTTAATGTATGCTTGAATGATGTGAAAGCCTAGCTATCAACAGGATCCCGCAAGGTAAACCTACGCATTCCACCAACAGATCCAAAAGAGAATCGTACCATGAGTGAGTCAGTAGACCAAGAGAAGAAAGAAAAGAAGGTACACCTGAAGTAACTAAAGGAGATCATAACAGTCCTGCTAGTGATGACTCGCTTTCTCCATGGAGAAAGAAGAAAAGAGGTGATGATAGTATTCAGGGGGAGTTTCGAAAAAATAAGAGCCCCGACCTATGAAGGTGAAGTAAATATAGGAGAAAAGGATGAAGAATGGTTGTTGGGAATGAGTAAGTATTTCTAGGTTCATAACTATTCAAGTGTGATGTAGGCTAGGCTTGCCAACTACAAGCTGAATGGTAAGGCATCAATATGGTGGCGAGATTTTAAGCACACCAAGAAAGATGAGCTGGAAGAAATAAGCTGGGAAAAATTCCCAAATATTTTTCCAAGAAAAATACATGTCGAAAAGGTTCTTTGACCGCAAGGTAAAAGAGTTCCATGAACTGCACATGGGGTCCATGACCATGGATGCATTTATAAACAGATTTCTAGATCTGTTGCATTATGTACCATATATCAAAGAAGAGAAGGCGAAGATCCAACAATTCCTAGGATGTCTTCCTTTCATTTTTTCGATACATGATAGAATTCGACATGACAAAGACACTGGATACTGCATTACACAAGGCCCGCCTCTGCTATGAGCATGGGAAGTTACAGCAAGAAAACCATAACCGAAACCGAGAAAAGTCTAGAGAATTTTTTAATAACCACAAGCCTGGGTCAAACCCACAGCCTTAGAGAAAGAAAAATAACAGCTTTCCAGCAAACAAGAACTTCAAAAAAACTAGTATGAAGCCTTATGTACCAGCTCCTAATGGGAATACACCAGTGGTGAGTGGAGCCAATGCTACCCCTTTAGCGATCAAGTGATGGAAGTGCAACGGGCCGCATTATGCTCGTGATTGTAAGAACAAGAACAATGGAGTCTTGCATAACCTGTAAGAAGAACCTACTATTGAGGATATAGAGGAAACCCCACAAATCTATGCAACATTAGATGGCCGATAGGCGGACCATCAAGCTACAATGATCGAGATCGAAGGTAAGGTCTTGAACACCTCTGTTTCAATACTTATTGATCTTGGTGCTTTCCAGAGCTATGTTGCACCTAAGATTGTTGATTTATGCAAGTTAGGAAAAGTAAAGCATGATAAACCTTGGCTGGTACAGTTAGCTACTGGTACGAAACGAAAGGTTTCAGAAATTGTTAAAGAATGTGAAGTAAACCTAAATGGTTTCCTTACTAAGGTAAACCTGAACATCCTACCTTTAGGATCATATGATATTCTTATCAGCATGGACTGGTTGGAACAACACCATGTCATGCTCGATTGTCTACACAAGTCTATCTTGTGTACTGATAGCCAAGAGAACCAAGTGAAGGTTCAAGGCATCCCAAAGAAAGTTTCTGTAAGACAAATATTTTCCTTACAAGTGAAGAAGTGTGTTAGGAAGGGCTGCAAGTTGTTTGTGGTGAACATCCGAGACATAGAGTTGGATAGAGAACAACACATAGAATACTTCCCCGTTCTTGAAGAATTCAAGGATGCGTTTCTTGAGGAAATCCATGGATTACCTCTGAAATGAGACCTAGAATTTTCCATCGAACTGACCCCAGGATCAATTCCAGCTTCCAAAGCCCCTTACCACATGAGTGCACCAGAATTGGTGGAACTCAAAATGTAGTTGCAGGAGTTAATAGAGAAAGGGTATATCTGACCCAATGTATCCCCTTGGGGAGCACCGATTTTGTTACGAAGGATGGTACGATGCGGATGTGCATTGATTACAGTTAGTTGAACAAAATGAATATAAAGAACCGTTAACCACTCCCTATGATCGATGATTTGTTCGACCAAGTGGGAGGAGCCAAAATATTTCGAAGATTGACCTGTGATCCAGGTAACATCAGGTATAGATACGAGATGAAGATATTCCCAAGACCATTTTTCGTACGAGGTATGGGCACTACAAGTTTGTAGTGATGTCGTTCGGGTTGACCAATGCGCCTGCAAACTTTATGTGTATATTGAACAACATATTCAATAAATATCTTGATAAGTTCGTACTAGTCTTTATCGACAACATTCTGGTTTATTCCAAGAATAAAGAGGAACATGAAGAACACATTCACATAGTACTTCAGGTGTTGAGAGAACACCATCTGTATCCTAAGGTTAGTAAATGTGATTTTTACAAACCCCAAATACAGTACCTAGGTCACATCATATCCGAAGCAGGAATAGCTGTGGACCCGAAAAAGATTCGAGCCATAAAGGAGTGGCCTACCCCGACTAATCTCACTAGCATTAGGTCCTTTTTGGGTTTAGTTGGGTATTATTGAAATTTCATTGAGAACTTCTCAAGAATCGCTTGCCCCATTACGGATTTGCAGAAGAAATAAAACAAGTTCTTATGGACTGACAAGTGTGAAGAAAGTTTTCAAAAGCTTAGGCATATTTTGATGACCGCGCCAGTATTGCGGATTGCGGATCCCAATGGGGATTTTTTTCTATGCACGGATGCAAGAAAGGAAGGAATTGGAGGATTCCTCTTGCAAAATGACCATGCGATCTATTATGAATCCCAAAAATTAAAAGATCATGAGGAGAATTGTCCCACGCACGATCTTGAGCTAGCGGACATTATCCATGCTATGAAGATGTGGAGGCACTACCTCACGGGAAGGAAGTTCCTTCTAAATACTAACAATATGAGTCTAAAATATTTGTTCGATCAACCTAATCTGAATGCGAGGCAAGCAAGATGGTTGGATTTCCCGAGTGAGTATCACTTTGAACTAAATCACATTAAGGGAAAAAAGAACAAAGTTGTTGATGCTTTGAGTCGACAAACTCATATGATATATGAGGTGACCCTGAGTCAAACTGATGCAAATTTGCATGAGAAGATTAGAACAGCCAACAAGGTTGACCTGTTCTATGTGGAAATCCTCAAGAAGGTCCAGGAGGACCGGTTGTTTCAACAACAGAAGGAATACAAGGTGGACGACTCTAGACTACTATGTTCCAAGGATAGATTGTATGTTCCAGATGGAGGGGACATTCGGTCTAGAATCCTCATAGAACTTCACAGGGCACCCGAGATATCAAAAGATGATATCTGCCATCAAGAGACACTTTTTCTGGCCCAAGTTAAAAGTCGACATTGCAATGTTTATTGCCAAATGTCAGGAATGCCATCTAGTTAAAGCTAAGCACCATCATCCTTTAGGATTTCTATAGCCATTGCCCATTCCAGAATGGAAGTGGGAGGTTATTAGTATGTATTTTATTACTGGCTTACCTAAAATCAAAAAGCAAAATGATTCCATCTTCGTAGTCATTGACAAGATGTCAAAGGCAGCACACTTCATTCCCATGAAATCGACCTACAAGGCTGTGAACATTGCTGATATCTTCCTAAAAGAGATATTCAGATTGCATGGGATACCCAAAGAAGTTATCTCGGATCGAGATGTTAAGTTTATGGGAAAATTTTGGAGATCTTTATTCTCTGGATTAGAGACGTAACTGAACTTTAGCACTACTTATCACCTACAGACGGACATGAAGACTAAAAAAGCAAACCAAATTGTGGAAGACATGCTTTGAATGTATGTCATGAACAACCCCACCAAGTGGGAGGATTATCTGTACCTTGTAGCGTTTGCATATAACAACGGGTATCAGGCTTCTGCCAAGATGAGTCTTTTCGAGGTACTCTATGGATGGAAGTGTAGGACCCCAGTTACTTGGGACAGTTCGGTGTACCAGCTCATGTTAGGGCCTGACTTGTTATTGGACTTGGAGCAGTTAGTTACCAAGGTCCAGGGAAACCTTAAAGAAGCACAAGACCGTCAGAAAATTTATGCAGATAAGAAAAGAAAAGATAAATAATACCAAGTAGGTGAGCATGTCTACTTTAAAGTAAAATCAAAACGGAGCTCGTTGAGCTTGGGAAGGTGTGGTAAGTTAGCACCCAGGTTTTGTGGACCTTTTGAAATTCTGTCCAAGAAAGGACCAATGGCTTATGAATTAGCATTACCTGCGCACATAAGAGTTCATAATATTTTCCATGCATTTTTATTAAAGAAATATGTTTATGACACTAAGCATGTCATTGATTGATCCTTATTATAGGTGGAACCTGAGGGGGAATTTTCCCCTGAGCCTTTGCATATATTGGACAAGAGAGAAGTGCAGCTTCAGAAGCACACTGTAGTCCAATTGAAAGTGCAATGGAAGCACTTTGAGGTAGATGAGGCTACCTAGGAGAATGAGGCCACCATGAGAAGGGGTTACCCTGCCTTGTTTCATGATATCATCTAGAGTCCCTAGAACACTAGGGACAGTGTTATACTAAGCGGGGAGGGATGTAATGTCCCGAATTTTGAACCTACCATTTATAGGCATGAGCCTGTTGATCATGATAATTATATTGATGTTTTATTTTTGGGTCGAAGACCCCACTGCATATGAACATGATGATTTGTTTTGTAGATTGGGCATAATCCAATTATTGATGATATATATGTATATATATGTTTTGTGTTGGGCGTGGACCCTAAAGCACATGATTAATGAAATTTTTGTGTTGGGCGTGGACCCTGAAGCACATGATCGATGAGATGCTTTGTGTTGAGTGAGAGGCTCTGGAGCACATAAGTACTTACATTTGTGTTGAGCATAAAGCTCTGGAACACATGAAAATGTAATTCGAAATGTTGGGCATAAGCTTTGGAGCATTCCATGTTGATGTTGAGCATAAGCTCTGGAGCATTCGATCTTTAACCAGTATATCCCTAGGTGTATCGCACAAGTACATCCTAGCATTTAGTGTTGAGTGAAAGCTCTAGAATTGCACTATGTTTGTAACTCCATACAATAGGTGTTGAGTATGGGATCTGGTAAGCGCTAGGGGTTACTGAAAATAATTTAATAACTTCCGAGTGAAAACAGATCAAGAAAAATATTGATCATCATCATACTCATTTATAAGTGATTAAATGAAATTTTGAATTTTTGTATTCTCATCAAAGTACTGAAGAGCTACCACGTTATAGAAGGGAAATCCAACATGCAAGGATGTTTAGAGTTTCCTAGCCTAGTAAACCTGAGCCATGTATCTACTTGACCTTCATGAAGAATTGTCGTTAAGTCTAGGGATCATAATACATGATTCCCAAAGACAAATGCTAACAAGTATTATTTAATACTATGTATTTTATACATAGTATGTATAAAGAAATAATTATGATTAATTATATAGTTGAATAAATAAAGAAGAGAAGCTCCACCAATTATTATTTATTATTAAAGGTTTAATAAATAGTGAAATAGCTATGAAAGATTAACTAGGAACTAGTTAAAAGTTCCTAAGTTAAGTATTGGAAAAATTACCCAAGTAATTAAAAAAAGGGGGTTAAATCAAGAAATCAAGGATTTCTTGATTTAACTGCCCCTTTGACTGAAAATTCTGTCTATAAAGACTCAAGCCAAGTAAAGGCTTGGGGTTCTAATTTTTCCCTTGGAGAATTATGATTCTGCTTGTTTTTGCTCTCAAGTGTTTTCTTGGAGAATTTTCTCCTGCAAGGAAAAGAGGATTGATTGAGAACTGAATACCAGTTAGGAAACCCTACCTTAGGAGCTCTAAGCTACTTGCATGTTGGATTCCAGCTCAGGGGGATCCAGATTAGAACCAGGAACGGTTTTGGGTCATGGTTGGGAGGAACGTGGTAGTTCCCAAGTGATTTGGTCAGTAAAAATTAGAGGTCAAATCTGTCTTAAATTGATAATGCTAGTTATTTAAAAAGTGTGCAATTTCAACCATTAAAGGAGCTTCAGGAAGAGAAATTACATGTACGAAATCTTAGTATGTCAAGTTCATTTCTAGGGTAAATATTGGGTGCTTTATGAAAAATATTTTATATATTTTAGTAACCCTAGGTAATTGATGATTTGCCTAGATTCTGCTAGGGTATTTATTTCTCTTCAATATTCCTAGGATGGTAAATATTATCTCTAGGGGTATAGATCTAGGATCCCATCTTTCTTTTTCTTTTTTTTTCTTTTCTTTTTCTGTATTCATCTCATATTTAGAAATTAACACTGTAGACTAGGTAAATCTAGACCTGCTATTTAAAGTTCACCCATTATTTATATATCTACTGACATATTTCATTTGTCGGTAGAGACATGTGTTCAGATTATAGTAGACTATATAATATATAGTTACCCTAAGGTATCACTTACAACGAGAGCTATTCTTTTATAAGATAACTATATATACATATAAATAGAACTATCAGGTATAAACCTTTATAAAAATTATCTATGCATTTATTTCTAAAATTAAATAATCCGTCTAAGACCTCTCAAGGTCTGTAATCATATAACAAATTACATTAAAAATACTCCACATAAACTAAAACCACATTAAGTTTAATCAGAGGGATATCGTGACCATCCATGTGGTCCTTATCAAGACTCTTCCATAAAATCTACATTCTTAACCTCTATATTAAAATAGCATAAATCACATGCATTATATCTGTAAAAATCCCATATAAATATCCATCTATACATAACCATAAACCAAGTTACATAATTCAACATCATAACATAAATCCATTTATTGCGACAGAAGCATGAATCGAATACTCTGGGCATGCAAGTCAAGCTTGTTTTATTCATCAAAATACATTTTATTACATTACATTAAAAACATTGTTGCCAACAGAGGTCGCAACATCGATTCCCATGGATGTTAAGACCCAAGGCAAAGTCATAATAAACAACCCATACATATTATTTATACCTACACCAACCAAATCCTATAATCGTTCTCACACAGGCCATGCTGTACGAATTTAGATGCAGGCTGTGGTTTATAATTAAACCCTTAAATTTATAATACATACTCCAAGTTCTTTAAAAATAATGAGTGCCATCGAGGGTCTGCATACCCTGGCCTCCACGAAACCCACTAACACACAAGTGCTCACATAAGTCATGGCCTAGGCCAAATAACTGTTTAATACACAATGCTCACATAAGTCACGCCCTCGGCTAAACAACGATTTAAAACATAGTCCAATTTTCACCTAAGAACCAGATGCCGTAAACAAATAAACTACAAGCTATCGCAGCACTGTGGGAATGCTCATGCCATTGACGGCATGGCCTTTACCCACACCGTCAAGACATTTATTTAACCAACTAATCAATGGCATTTACGCATAGAGCATCCAGTGAGACGTATGCCTCTATCCATTAAAAACCCCAACTTATCTAAATACAAAGCTAGATAAAAATGCAAGAGGAAATCGCATACACCATTAACCATTACAATTTATAAAAACAATGCTTACATATTTTTACACAGAGATCCCAAATGTCTGTACACAGTCACCATTGAAGGCCAAGAACAAGGTTTTACAAAGGCATGCCAATGGGCTATGGAACCATTTCCTGCAATGGTGCAGTGCATGGCTATAAAAGCCCAAAAACCAAAACGTTAATGAGTTAGATAACCGAAATAAAAACTACATAGAGTCGAATGGCCTAGGAAATGTTTTATGGCATAACGCCTCCATTTTAAAAATAACCAAGTCTGTATGCAAAGCTCAAAGGAAAAATCCATTTCTCTACAGCATCAAACCCCAACCAAACAACCAGTTGAAATGTAGCTCTGCCACAGGATTGAAGGGTGACCAGCATAAACTCGTTTAGCAGGCTTACTGTGGCTATGAATGCAACACTTGGAGCCAATGGTGTTGTAGCCACACTGCTCTTCCATTCCTTTCGGCACCTGGAAATAAAAACCAAATGGAGATGAGGAGTATTCCATCTTAACAACCATAAACCAAACTAATGTGCAAGCTTATAAATTCACGTGGCCATACATCACAAGCTATAGGTCACTTCCATAGCCATACCTCTATGCAGAGCCAAACAATGAAACCCCAAATGACAATACATTGCACAACTATCGTGAGCCAAGCCTAAGGGAAGGCTTTCATGATTTACAAAGAGCATTAAATGCACCAGGCTAGAGTCCATTAACGAAACATCAAACCCATTTTCCCTAGTCACGACTTGTTACAAGGTATCATTTCATGCCACCCTTCATATCAACGCTTAAACCATGTAACTTATGGTTTATACCATATAACATGTCACCCCAAACTTTGAACATCAACGTTAATATATTACCAAGCTTGCACTATGATAGTATTACCATAATAGTTAGTCATAGGTTGCACTAGTCCAAAGTCTAATACTCTTGCTTAGGATTGTAGATAAGGTTTAGTCCATAGGTTTAGAGATTAGGGTTTAATACCATAGTATTAAGGTGTTTAGGCTTAAGCACCATGGCATACAAAGTATGCCATGTAAATCTCTGAGACTATAAAATCCAAAGCTCTGCTCTCAAACCGTTAATAACCTGCCAATAAGAGAACATAAGAAAAGTTAAAATAGAATATATAGTAAAAATATACATAGCACAAAAAAGATATTAATGACATCTAAAATGACCATAACGAATAATAATCAATGTACAAGAAATTTAGTCGTAATAGAAAATTTGACGATAACGACACTTACCAAGTTTTAAAACCAAGTCGATAGGAAACGTAATAATTAGCAGCAGGTTATTGACGACCAAGGCTATCAACACACTTTACATTCGATCCCATCACAAGTAATGAACTGCATAAGTAAAAGAGAGCTCGGTTCCTTAGTTCGATTGAACTAAGTAAGCATGGGTAACTAAGTAATACCTTACCTCTCAGATCGTCATGGGAGAACTAGTCCTGCCACTCCACCACTTTAATCCCATCAACAAAGTTAAGTTAGTTGATAGTTAATAGCGAGAGTACTCATCTGCAGAAGTAAAACAATGAACTATATAATTCATTAACTCACTGACAGTAATAACTAAGATGTACACATAATTTAAATAACAGAATTAAGACATAAGAAGTAATTGAACTAAAAATCACTGAATGGATAAGAGATTAACAAGACAATATGAGCAGTTTCTGAAAAAATGGAAAGTTTAAGTAGCGCATGTAAATTCCACATGAGTAATAATGATCCCCTTTGGGTAGTTTTTACTAGCCTATAAAAAAAAAAAAAATTCAATTTTTAGGGACATTACACTACCAATCAACTCTAATCCTTCCTAGGGCCAATTGATACTATGACATGGTTTTATTATAATAAATCACTTTCTATTCACTAGGTTAATTGCCATTCGTTGTTAAAAAGGTCACTATATTTTCCAAAAGAAGTATTAGCTTAGTACTTGTAAATTGCATTAATTTAATTCTTTATACAATTATGTCAATGTTTGATTTGATTTTTCATAATAAATCTCATATATCAATAATAGTAATACTCTTACTAAGTTAATAGTTTCACATATAACTATAAAACTAATAATTGAATCATTATTTTATAATGAAATTAATTTCCTTTCCTAATTGTCATGTTTTAAAAGGAGTCAGAAGAATGTCTCTACAGAGTCTCTTTATCAAGGCAAGAGATCCTACCTCTTTATGATGAACATGACTCATAGTTAATACTAAAAGTATTAACTTTCATAAGATAATTTAATACAGTGAATTAATAAATAATAGTTATTTGGTTCAGTTTCAAACAATAGCTATCAAAAATACATTCTTTGTCTGGTATGATTAATGTGTTACTTTATTATTCTCCTAGGGCTAATGTTTAAATCCATGTTAACATCTATCTCAATGGACTTGCATTGGAACCCCTGCAAGAATTCGTTGTCAATTTATATCCATAGTTTGGAATATAATTAATATAAATATGATCTCTAGATTTAGTGCCATCTTCTTAACAGCCCCACCAAAATTCCTAATAGACCATTCATGATAATAATAATAATAAAAACAAGAAGGAATGCTTCTAATGGGTTTAAAATAGATCTCCTTATGATATTCCTTTTATGTTTCTATAGAATTTAAACTTACCTTCAACTCTTTTGATGGACTTCCTTCAAGCATAGTAACATTCCTTTTTTCCTAGATTTCCCAAGAAATAAAGAAATGGAAGTTCCTTCTGGATACTTCCATCCTTCATCCAATTTTGGAATGTAAGAATAAAGAAATAAGAACGAAAACTTTTTGTGATCTTCAACATATTCCCTAACCTCCCTCTAGACAAATTTTGAAAACAAGCATTCTACCAAAATATGGTTCATAGACTCCTTGAATCATTTTAACATAGAGTGCAGGACCATGCCCTCCTCTTTTAAAAAAAATATATTATGTTAATATCTTGTTTTTAAATTCAACAATAAAACAAATCGAAGAAAGACCCAATTGACCCCATCATATGCCTTTACAAGATATAGTTTTGACCCCATCATATGCCTTTACAAGATATAGTTTTAGGACTAAAGGCTTCAACTCCTTCACTTTGATGTTCTCTAAACATTCCTAAGGCACATCAATAGAATCAAGAGAAAGTCCAAATCGTTTTCTTGAGATAAATTTAGATGGAAATTGATTAATTCTATTTGTAATGACCTTTGGTATAATTTCATAAACCAAGTTAAACATAGTGATATAGGTCTAAAATCATTAAAGGAAATAGGAATAGTGATATAGGTCTAAAATCTCAAAAGACTATCTCAAAAATTTATCAAAGTGAACTATGTAACTTTTCATAACTTGAGCATTTACTTGGAATGATTGGTCATTTAATCACAAATGTTTAAGAGAACGCTAACACTTAAGTTGTTAACAACAAAAGGTTTGTTTGTTTTTTTTCTTAAGAGTGCCAAAATTTGTGTACTTATTTTTCTTAATTTGGCAATATATCCTCAAAATTTGCTTACCTATTTTTTTTCTTATTTGCCAGTTTTTCTCCATTTTTTCGACTATCTCAACATCTATGGTTGTGTCTCCACTTTTTCCAATATCTCAACATCTATGGTTGTATAATGAAAGTGTTATATAAGTTTGTTGAAGCTATCTCTCAACGTTTCCAAAGCTGGCGCCATCCTTGGTTTTAATGTTGTGTAATGACATTTTTATATAAGTTTGTTTTGAAATATTTTATTAAGTAAAACGCAAAAGACGGCTGGTTTGGTTTTAATAATGAAATATAATTCAATTTAATCAACAATTTAAAAGATATTACTAGGGAAGCTCGTTCCAGTGACGAAGGACATATTCAGTAGGTTGCCGAAGTAACAAAATCTCAACCACTTCGTCGGCCAAATCCTTCAGCATGCGACGGCCATTAAAGATAAAGCGGGTAGGCAGAGCACTCATGGCGAAATCGAACAGAATCTTGATGTTTTCGAGCGACGCTCTATCGCCAGCAGGGCTTTGGTAGATGTGTTTAAGAATCGTCAAGGCAAACAACAGATGTCTACCGCCGAAAGTAGCCGTTCCAAGCTCTGGATGCAAGACAGAATGCTGTAAAATCATACTCGCATGGCTCGCCACCGGTTCAAGCACAGGCGAAGTCAGAGACTGAACCGCCTCGACGCCATATGCGGCGCAGATCCGGCACAGAGCCTTCAAAACCTTTTCCAGAGCCGTGGCTCGATCACTATATTCTTCATCGGCCCTAAGTGTAGTAACAGGATTACAAAAACGGGCAACAAGAATTTTAAACGAGGAGCAGAGTGCAATTAAGGCAATCAGCCGACATCGATCCCTACAATACGCATAGGAGATATCTGCACAAATTGCGAGTTCCTCACTGCCTGCGAAAGGATCAATCGAGAGGAAAGAGATGTGGCGAAAGAAAAAGTCGAAGCGCTGTAACCCTAGGATATTAGATAAAGCATAGACGATGCGCAAGATTCTACTCATGTCTTTCCTGTAGGCGCCACGAAAGAAAACAATACGCAGTATGCCGCCCAAACCCTCGGCGCGAGACACCGAGTCAGTTATAAAAATCGCGTCGTCAACATTGAAGGCTGTGATCTCCGCCAGCTTAAGTACCTCCCGACATGCCTCCAGAGTATCCTCGTCCAGCGACCAGAAATCCATGTCATCGTGTTCGCCCCGAAGTCCGTTTGAATTGAAATGAGTGCTCAGAGCTTCGATCAATGTCGGGAATCCATTGACAGAACGAAACAAGGTATTGTTCTTGTCGCTATACTGGCAATTCAGACGAAGAAGATTTAAACTCTTAGACAGCTTTCTCGAATCCTGTGGTATCCTGATAACGGCTTCAATCCAGCGAGCCAGTGAATTAACGTAGTCAGACATATGGGCTTCGTCCGATATTTCGAATGGGTAGTCTTGTATGACTGCCCAGAGTAATGACAAATTTTGAGCAGGAAAATACTCGTTTCTTACTATGAAACGCTGTCGCAGCTGCTTTCTTACTTCGGGTTGCGGCTGAATATCCTTAATGTCGAAAAACCCTTGAGTCTCTGGGTTATAAGCCGGTCCATTGCTCTGGTCCCAACGTTTTTCCAGGTCGATACGATTAAACAACGATCCTTCTGGACTCAAACGAACAGGATCATAGACAAAGTCTGAATTCGATTCCTCGCAGCCTGCCATTTGATTAAACCGTGAAAATAATTTTATAACTCCGCTGACAGACTAATTAGGTAGTGAGTTCAAAATTCGAACGGGTCCAGCATTCGATTGATTGCCATAGCTGGAATTCTGGTCCTATAAATCTCGTTACGGAAATTCACGCTGTTTCATTCACGGCTCTTCGCCATTTTTACCAATCGATCGCGTTTATGCAATCACTCCAACCGAAAATGAAGCGAATCTTAAGAGTACATTCAATTGATAAAATAATATTAATTTTTTAATTGATAAACTGTGATAATCATAAATATAAATATAGCTGCTTTTGATATATCTTTATTTTTGGTAACGACTTACTTTTCAATTTATACTAACAATTTGTTATATTTTTTATGTATATTTTGGAGATTGATTTTATGAGCCTTGTTAAATATTAAGGTAGAAAGAGACAAATGTACTGTTAAGATTAATTTTAAATTAAGATGTAATAAATACTATTAGTGATATTTGTAAAAATTAAAATTAATGTTCAACTATTGTATTATTAAATACAACTAACAGCTTAACTAAACATTAATTATTAAATAGAACTATTAGCTTAACTTCAATTGTAATAACAAGTTATATTGGATAACCATTACCTTAACTTAACTCCAATGACTTTACAACTATCATCTGAACTTCAACTGTAATAACCTAAGGCTTAGTCCAAGTGCATTTGACATCTAAGAATCAATTTGCACTAATGTAACAGAGATAGTTGGAACTCTTAATAAAATCCTTCAAAATCCTACTAAACTCGAGGTAGTAGTTGGGCATTTAACTAAGCTAATATACAATTCTTATGACATGTTTAAATTTACATGAATTCCATCTCTTACTATTAGAAGTTGACTTTGATTGCAATAACACAATCACCAAGAACAATCACTTATGTAATGTGAATTTTATGGTTTCGAGTCCAATTAATATTGATAAAGCTTAATCTAAGCTTGATATTAACTTTTAAATTAACTATTAGATACAATTATGAGGTTAACTCCAATGATAATACAACTATAACCCTAACTTGAACTATAAGCTTAACAACCATAAATTAAGTCATTGTTGTATTAGCTTAACTATTAACTATTTAATACAAGTAATTGACACAATTTTTAAGTAATTGACACATTCTTTAGTAAAAAGAACTTTATGAATATGTCAAATATATACTTTTCCACTTATTTCAAACAAATTAAGTAATATAGCTGTTGCTAGCTTTAAATCACCTCCGTTTGGTGTGAATAAGTCCACTGCGTTTGATTGAAAGAGACGACGCTGCGAGGAAACTTGTGAAAGAATCAGTATTCGTGGAGAAGGGAAAATTCGGCCAGCCCTGAGCCCGTTGCTGAAGAAAAAGGCAAAATTAGCTGTTTGAAGAAGTCCACCTAATAGAGATACAACCAGCCCAGCCGCTGCATAAACTGTGAAGAGTGGTAGAAGAAATCGAAATCGGCATTTTGAAATATTATTTTAAAAAAAAGTTCTTGAATATAATAAAAAGGTTTAAAAGAGAGACAAGCTTGGGTCTGGTTTTATACATGAAACGTTTTTATATGTGGAGGAACTGTTTTCTAAAAAGGCTTTTTATTATGAGTTTATAAAAAAAAGAGAGTATTTGTGGTGCCTCACTCCTGAAATATTTGATACACCTTGTTGTCAATAACTTGTCCCTTCGAGGGGGAATGATATCTAAAGTTGTTGTTGTGAGCATGTCAACAAATGGGAAGAAGTATGCCTGAATTTTGAAGACATAGTGAAAGATAAAAGTTTTTAGAATATCAGTTGAGTAAACACATCATAGTCTACTTGTTTTATTGAATGTTTTTGGTAATTTTTAAACCATCTTTTCATGGTTCTTCGTACAACTTTGTGATCATCATAAGTCATTCAAGCTTCTAGTTGACATGGTTAGTGGTAATCCTAAAACCATCTCATTGTTGATTTGGTTAGTGGTAATGCTAAAACCACCTCTTGGTTAGTGGTCATCGTGAAACCATCTATTCATAGCCTTTGAGCTTTTTGATAGTTTTATGGTCAACTCAAAACCATGCAACATTGTCGAACCATGGAACTTAGTAGAATTCTTCATGTAATGTCCCTAAAATCCATAAATAAATAAATAAATTCGTAGGCTAACAAAACTGCTAGCTCTTAAGGACATCTTCATTTCTACTATGGAATAAAACTTGTTTGAAAACTGAACCTAGGTTTTGTCTGTTTCTTTCCTTATGTGTTTTTCCTTGTGATGATGATGTCTACATATTAATGTTCTATACTGTGATGTGCATATAAAATTACTCTTCCGTTCTATCTTATTTATGTACATTGTCGATACTTACTATGTTTTACGTCTTACTTTCATTATTTGTGTATTTAATTTGTTTATTGTTCAGTATGAAGAGGTTGTCTTACCTCTGTATGTCAAGGGGTGGAGTGGCAGGGTTCTATCCCTTAAAGTTCAACTCGAAAAGGTAAGGTTCCTATGCTACGGGTTCTACTTTGGTCATCATCAACTAATGCATGTGTTTATAAGTCCTAATCCTAGAGCATCATTATGTCTATGGTAAAAAGGAGTTTTAATATATGCATGTTTTAAAACTATATGACAAAGGTTTAAAACCTTGGATGTAACATGGCTTTTGCTTGAACTATAGTGTAGAGGAGTTTAAGACTAAGGTGATGGGGTTTAATATGATGGTAAAAAATGTGAAGCCATAGTATGTAATTGTGGGTTTTGATTTGCATGGAGGTGGTGGCCAAGTTGACGCATTGAATGTAAGGCTTGGGTTTCGCAGGTTGTTTTCCTTAAGCGCTTCGTTAGGATTTTAAGGTCATTCTTTTGGTATTTCTTGTTGTTTGGAGGGAGGTCTCTCACTCCAGGTGGGAGTTGCGCACCCATGATGTGCAACCAACATGCCTTGAGCTCATTGACAGGTATGCATGGTTCGTAAAATTGCAACTTTGCATTTTTGGTTTGGTTTGCAAATTCATTTGGCATACTTCGGATTCATTCTCGCTTTCATTGTGTAGGTGAGTAGAGAGTGTGTACTATGCATGTTAAAAGGAAGAGCTGTTGGGTTCCTTGTGCAACCAATTTGTGTTAAGCCCCGTGAATGGCAATGGGCCTGTTTCCATATGCTACAGTACTTGTTGTGTTTTATCAAAGGGTTTCGAAACTTGGTCTAAGGAATGTATGGTTTCATCTATTCGTTGTTTGGTTGGGATTTGGGGTTTATTCAAATCGTTTTGGGAATTATGTAAATGCGACTGTGTAAGCCTTTGCATGGCTCTGTAATTGTAAATTTGATATTGTTGATTGGTTAAGAATATACTCGGCTCCATGTGTTTGGTTTACCATTTTCTATGAAATGGGTTTTAATTTTTAAAAGACCCTTAATGGAATTATCATTTGTGTTTTGTAAATAGATTTGTAAATTTGTAACACATTTCTTTAATTTAACAGTGCCATTTCTCTGCAATGGCATATGTATTTGTAAGGCTTGATAAAGGACGTGAATGGTGACAAATGTGGTTTTGAATTGATGTGTTTGGTATATGAGAAGGTAGCTCTATTTTTTTACTGTTTGGTCATCTTTCTACACGAAGCCGTAAGCTCATGGCCCAAGATTTGCATTTGCAGCGTAGCATGTGTATGTAATTTGCTCAGAACAAGCATGGCTCTGGTATGTAGCTTATATACTATGTTTTAAATAAAACACGGGAAACCTATAAGGCGAACCCTACGTGAATGATACAACCGAAAAAGTGTTGGGTATTTATTTTGTTATTCACAAAATTCGATCCTGGGTTTGTAGATACCTTGACTGTGTTTTGAAAGTTATAATCCCACGTTTTAGTTAATGCATTTGCATGTGGTGATTATCGTGGATCTACAACATGGGAATCCACCAACGCAATTCTTTTGGGACTGTACTCATATTTATTTTTGGAGGTTTATTTGTTTTTACTATAAGTTATTAGACATGTTTCACCGGTGGAATTTGTTTGGAAAAATGAAAAGCTGAGAGCCAATCCTTACAGGATTGAATGGCTGGGTGTAATGTCCCTAAAAATCTTAATAATAAATAAATTGTAGGCCGATAAGATACTGCAATCCAAGGACATTGTTTAAACTTCCGCAGAATAATACATGGTTGTGTATCGAACCTAAGTGTCGTAAGTTGTTTTTCTCTCTACTTGTTTTCCTATCGGATAATGATGTGTTTATGTGATGATATTATATTACTTGTACTAGTTTGTTTGGCTACTGTGCATGTCTACTAAATGAGTACATTTGTCAATGCTAGTTAGGTTACATTTTACTTCCTATTTATATGTCTTAATGTTCTTTTATGGTTTTATTCATTAGAAAGTCTGACTTGCCTTTGTATGTCAAGGGGTGGAGTGGCTGGGTTTTATCCCTTGAGGGTCCACTCGGAAATGTAAGGATTCCTACTACTTTAAGGGGCTTACTTAGTTCACTGCAAACTAATGCATACTCCTACTCTTCTCCATGTTATTCTCACTGTGAAATATACCTTTGACCGTGGAAAAATAATTACATCCTACATCACTACATCTATACTACACTATTTTGTTCAAATCTCGTAAAAGGAGGACTAAATTCCTAGACTTAACTATGCCTAAGTCCTATGTTTATGCAAGATTGAATTAAATGTATGGTTATAAATTTATGGTAGACGTTATTATGTTTAAGGTTTAAAACCTTATCTACCTTGATATATATTGTATAATTTGTAAACTTTATGGTTTATGGAATAGGGTTTATGGCCTCATCTATATGCCATTAAAACCTTGTAAAAATTTCTTTGAAAAACCATAGGGTAAAAGTATTTGGTTTATGGCATATTTCATATGCCATACAACTTTGTTTTAACATGGAATTTGAGGTTTTTGATATGGTTTTAACGTTGGGGTGGTGAACTATGGGATTTCTCCATGAGCGAAACTATAGCTCTAAGGGTTTTGATTTTGTGGATAGTGGAGGATAGGGTGGTGACTTAAATGTTTCTAGGGAAGCGTGTGAATTTGGCCTCAAGCATTGGTTAGGGTCGATATGTGTTTCATTTGGCCTCTTGCTGTTTTTTTTAGGTTGTCTTAAATCTCTTGGGAGTTATGTTGTGCAATGCAACATCCTTCCCGCTCTTATGTAAGGTAAGCTACATCATGGTCTGCATACTGCATGGTTTGGTATGATTTTTTTATTGCTTGCATACTTCTCATGGTGTTGGTGTGGAGTGGTACAGGTATAGAGTGTGGCTCCATGGTGGCTTTTGAGGTAGCCTACAAATCCATATTGCGGGTAAGCCTCGATAATGCAAGGCCCTTACCACTATGCATTTTGGTTTGATAGAGGGTATCATTGTGTAGTTTCATTTGGTTGGGTTTTATAGTTTCTTTTAGAATCTAATGGATGCGACTGTGTTAGTATTTTCCATGGAACTTTCGTATGTCAATCATAGAACAAAAGAAACACAGCAACACATCCTTTCCCTAGATAGTTAATTTAATCAACATGAAATCAATTTCATACCTCAAATATGAGTGTTTTTTGTCCTTGTTCTAAAGTCCTTCTTGCAATGTTCAGTACCTGCAAAGAGAGATCAAAAGACAAAACCACAAAGTGAGAGAATCATGAAAAATTAATCATCTATGCTACTCATCAAGAAATCTAACAACATTTAATTGATATTAACACAAATGAAATATGGGAAAGGGGAATACTTTTGTATTAATGAATAAAAGAAGGGAAAGCTACAGCCATAAAGCCTTGATGTTGTCTACTTTATCTTCCAAAATGGATCATACAATACTTCACACTCACAACAATATCTTCACACTAATACTCACTCAAACATTTCCTCTAAACCACATCTTGAGTCCAACAGGATAAGTGTGCTTTCTTTGGTCTCCCTTTACTCACTCCGTGAAGGCTTCATTTGTAGGCCAAATAGCATGAGATTAACTTGGGAAATGGATAAGAGGTGATCCCAACAGCTAAGGACCACAAAGGATGCCAAGGGTTTGTAGAGAAAAATCATATGTTGTAGAGATCATGGAACTTCCTCTTAAAGCTTAGATATCCTATATTTCCTGAGGACCAACTGTGATGCTTACAGTGTATGGCCCAGCAATGGACTCTGAGTGTGCCAAAAGGAGGCTGAAAATCTCTGCAGATATTTGAACCCAAACTATGCTCAAACCCTCATTCCCATGGATAGCATACCTGCTCTGATACCACTGATCCAGATCTTGGGGGCTGAAACCCGGGAGGCTTGGATGCCGAGAGAGGAGGGGAAGAGATAACATAATGAGCCTCTTGTGAGAAATACATGGCAACGAGATCTAGACTTTAAATAGACTAAACAAATAAACATAGAATAAATATGTGACATGGAGGGGTGAGTCTCAAAGAGAGTTCTTTGAGCCTCACCTCTCAAACCATACTAAAAAAGACACTTAGTACCAGTAACCCAATAATGCAATAGAATAAGAGAAGTGGAGGATGTAAAAAATCCTTCCATGCCTTATTGAGAAGGCATAGAGCCTTTTTATAACATTATTACAATGTGCCTTGGGGAAATACCATGGGTCAAAACCATGGGTTGTGAAATACCATGGATGAGAGAGGTACAATGTGCCTTGAAGCCATACCATGAAACAAAACCATGAGTTGTCAATGACCATGGATGAGAGAGGGAGGCCTCTCCGTTTAATGATTTTATGATGACTGAGAGCATGTGGCCTCTCATTAAATGTTTTTATGACTCATACATCCAAATTTAGACCATATTCCCCCTGAAATTTAGATCAGAACGCGAGCAAGAAATGGAGGATTTCCAAACTATCAGTGACCCAGCCACTATGGAGGCCCTTTGAAACTACGGGTTGCTCAAATACGTTAGAGTTCCAGGGATAAAATCCTATATACATCTCCTGGAGTATATCATCGAGATGTGGGACCCCGACCAACAATATTTTGTTGTTGGGACCCACACACTTACTATTAACATAGAAGACATATACTTTCCAATTGGGTTCTCTCGCAGAGGGAGACAAGTGGTATCTAGCCCATGGGGTGGTGACTCTTTTGTAGATGACTTGATTGAAAAATACTATTTGTTAGGGACACATGCCCAAGCCGAGAAGCTCCCTATCAAATGGATAGTGGATCATCCTTTTAGGACAGTGGTTTACACCATCGAGAAAGTTTTTGGGACTAGATCTGCACACCTGACCACTAGGGCACATATGTTATATTCCATATAGTGTATGGAACCTATAGTATTCAACTGGTGCGAAGGTATGCTAGTCAGCCTAAAAGACCAATTGAAAAGGTGCAAATGGGGACATCTCAAGCAATTTGGATATGGATCTGTGATAATATCCTTCATCCTATAGAGGGTGCCTCACATGATACCTCATTAGCCGTGAGTAGGTTAGATGCTGAGGATCCTAGGATGCTCACATGGGTCAATGTCATGGCTCGTCACGGTGGCAGGGGTTCCAAGGTTGTTTAGGGATCAATATTATTTCGTTGGTTGAGGAACCAGTTACTTATGATATAGGATTATGACTACGAGGGAGCAGACTTCCATGAGGACCCTGAGCTTCCACTACTAGAGGGAGAGGAGTGGAATGACCTAGGTAAGAAGGATGATATCAATTATGTTTTTAATTTTTTAATTTTTTATTTGTTTTTTATATTGTAATGATGAGATAAGTGAAAATGATTTGTGCAAACATTGGACCTGCCCGACTGGCTGGAGCATCTCCTATTGAGAGGCAGGTAGAAGTTAGACATATGGTGGTTCATTGCTCTAAGGGAAATGAGGAGCTCAAGGATCTTGGGGAGAACCTGCAACATCTTACTGTAGGGATCCCTGTTGTTTCCACTGATGACCTACCTAGGCGCTACCAGTGTCGTACCGCGAGAGTCTTAGGCCGGTTTGCTAGGGTACTCCATAGAGTGGATCAGGCCATTATGTGCTATCATGAGCACCACCCTGATGACTAGTCCACAAAGAATTCTCATTTTTGTATATGTATTTACACTTAAAGCATCGAAGCTTCAATTTTTTCCCCATATATGTATGTTTTGAACTATGACAGTCCTAGACTCTGGGTGATATGAAAGCTCGATGCTTCAGCACATTTTGTATATATATATATATATATATATATATATATATATATATATATNAATTCAAATGCATGTTTCTTTATGTTATAATGAGCTTTAATTATGAGCCATATACCAATCGAGGACAAAATTTGCTAGGGAATTTGCCACAACATTCAAATGTCTAGGAATATTTTGACACGTGACTTGCTCAAAATATGTCTCTAAGAGCCTAACCTTTTGGAATGTACGAAGGAGTAGGGGGTTCTGTACAGTGTAGACTCAGTTTAGCTGTTGAAAAACTAATTCTGAGTCTAGGTAAACCCTAATCTCCCTTACATCGTTAGCTAGGGATTTCGTTAACAATCCAATCATGACATGATACTCTGCAATATTGTTGGTGGAGGGACCTAGACAAACACCCCTTGAACTCACCAGATCACCTGTAGGAGAGTACAATACCCATGCAACTGATGCAAGATTTAGTGTGTATTGATTAGCACCATTCAAAAATCCATTAAAAGTGGTCATATGTCCATTAAACATAGGACATACATAAGTATGGTTTGCGAAAAAACACATCTTATATCACACAAAAACCACACTTTAAAAAAAAATCACACAACAATCTATAATAAATATTTACAAAGAGCCTATGCTAGATAACCTAGGCATAATATCTTTTAAGGTAGAGCCCATTGCGGGGCTCTCCCAAGGGTATCCCATCGTATTCCACTAACTCATTGTTAGGATTATTAATCCTCCCTTGTTTAATTTGGTCATGTGTCTAAATCAAAAGTCATTTCTAAATCGGGAGTCCATCCAGTCTATCTTTAGTCACTAGCACCATTGGGTCCACTTGGCCTAATTGGGGCACACATTTTAGTTACTAAAGTGTGGGAAACACTAATTGTGGCCTACTGCCACTGATTGCACTTGCATGCATTAGTTTAAGAGCCTCCTAGATCAATCCCTACAATTTAGGAGTCACTGAAAGTGCTGATACCAAGGTCAGTTGAGTTGAGTTGGTGACTAGTCAAGCTAAAGGAGTCAGTTAGATTTAGTTCTAGTCCTGTACAGTCAGTTAGCGCTAGGTTTGCATGGCTGAATGCAGGAGAGGAACATTCCTCACCTACCATAGTCAGTTAGCCTTAGTTAACACTGAATTAGACACTTGAGTTGTGTTTTAGAACTCCGATGAACTCCGATAATGGTTTAGACAAGGTCAGTTAATTATTGAGTCCTATGATAATGATTTAGACAAGGTATTAGTTACCTATAGTCAAGTAGAGTCTAATCAATTTGAATTTCCTCACGTGGATTTGAATTTCATGTGTCTATTTAACCATTGTATTACATTGTAATTAACTATCCAATTACCTTTTTATTAATGAAAGCATTCACAGTTGCAAGCCATTTTCGCACTGTTTCATTCTTTAATTGTTGAGTAAATTGTGTGAGCTATCTTGTGAGTTGTGTGTTTGTCCAGAGATCTATGTTCTCATTTTAATACACATATCCACCTATTTCCAAAACACAATTGATAATGTAAGGCTCGTGCCACATAGATTCAAATTTAACTGCCCTCAGCTTATCATGTTTCTGGTCATATGTAAAGACTAGAATTTCTTCATTGAAAGAGTGAGGTTGAATATATAAGTCATATTGGGATTTCATATGCCATATGTCTGCTTCATTAGCTAAAGAAGCATCATGGAAATGAGTTTCATCAAGCTTATTCAAATGCAGAAATCATTCTTCTTCCATGGTGGTACTAGGAAAAATTTCCACAACGAGCTTTAGAGAAGGAATGCCACATTCTATAGGGAGAGTATCCTCTAGTCCCTACACCAATTGAAATGGTTTCAAACTAGTGGAAGTATTTAAATTATTCCTATAGGCTCAAAGTGGAGAAAACAGTTACAAATTCCAATTTGATTTGGCTTTCCCTACCATCCGTTGAAGTATGGTTTTTAAAACTTTGTTAATCACTTCAACCTGGCCATTAGCCTGAGGGTAGTAAGGCATAGAGTTGTCATGTCAAAACCCTAATTTTGTACTTGGTTATTCCATCATCTTATTTTGGAAATTTGACCAATGATCGGTCACAATGGCCCCAGGAATCCCAAAACTAGCAATGATATGGTTAAATAGGAACAACACAGGTTTTTTTCTGTCTTCTACATATGTGGGCATAGCCTCATCCCATTTATTAAAGTAGTCCATAGCCACAATAATGTAGCCATGACCCCTGACTGAGATAGGTCTACAATGCACGAAGTTTATGTCCCATTTTGGAAAAGGGCCAACTGCTATGACAAGATGGTGCGGAGATAAATGGGTGTGCTTCTTAGTGGTAAACGTTTGGCAGGGTGGGCATTTCTTGAAAGTTTCAATAAGTATTTGAAAATTGAAGTCCAAAAATACCGTGTGCACAAAATATTCTGTGAAGTAGCTAACCCGGAGAGGTGACCACCATAAGCTCTAGAGTGGCAATAATTTAAGATTATTTAAGTTTCTTCGTGGGTGAGACAACATTGTAATTTGGAATCAACACCACGATGGTATAAGGTATCATTTAAAATGAGGTAATACTTATCCTGGTGGAAGATGCAACGATGTTCATCGTGAGTGGCATTGGGTTGATATCATTGAGTTTGGAGATAGAGAATAAAGTCTCCATACCAAGGCTCAATTGTGCTAATGAGAAACAAAAATTAAATCAGGTAATGAATCGATGGGCTCTTTTTATTTAGTAACAAGGGGAAGGTCACACATGAGATCTGTGAAAAAAAGTGAAATATTTGAAGTGGTTTTAGCAAATTCCAACTCAAAATCTTGGAGGATAATGATCCAGCGTGAGTATTTTCCCCCAAGTACCTGATGAGTAAAGACATAATACATGGGGTTGGAATCTACATAGGCAGTAGTTTTGTGGAGCAGGATGTAGTGATGAAACTTCTAGACCGCGACGACCTTGTCTAGAATGAGTTTATTCACATACGAGTACCGGCTTTTAGAGTCAAGAAGACTCTTAATAGCGTAGTATATCATGTGTTCTTAGTCGTGTTCATCAGTCTCAACTATGACCATACCGATGGTCGACATGGATGTAGCCACATACACAGAATAATCCCTTGTATAATCAGGTGGTTGCAACATGGGTGCATACATGAGAGAATGTTTGAGATTGTTAAATGCATGCTGCACTAAGTCATCCAAAACAAAAGGAGTGTCCTTTTTTAATAGCCACACTTTTAAGCATAGTTACAGATGAAACGATGTAAATTTTTTTCCTTCCCTTGCAAACTTTGGAGTTCTATTAAATTAGTGGGAGTGAGCAGAGCCAAGATGGATTCAATATTCAAAGGGTCAATACGGATACCATCCTTGGATACGATGAAACCAAGCAGTCAGCCATTTTTGACACAAAAAACACATTTATGTGGGTTCAAATGAATGTTGAAATGATGAAATCTAAGAAAAATCACTCTTAGATGATCCACGTGGAGATCTCGCTGCTTCGAGTGAGTAGGTAAGTCGTCAGGATAGGACACCACAATGTATTTGATATCATGAAAAGCATATGACATGGCGCATTGAAATGTAGTGCCTGCATTTTTTAAACCAAATGGGATTTTGCGATAGGAAAAGGTCCCCATTGGGCATATGAAAGCTATCTTATGTTGATCTGAAGGGAGAATTTCGATCTTATTATAGCCAGAGAAGCCATCCATGAATGGAAATATGACACTTATAGCACAGTTATTGATAATTCGATCGATGTAAGGGGTATAGAAATTGTCTTTTGGACAATCCTGATTCAAATCCCTAAAATCGATACAAAACCTAATAGTACCCTAATTTTTGTTCACATAAACTATATTCGATACCCATTCATTCAAAGGCATGGGTTAAATGAAACCATCCGTAAGAAGCTTTTCAACTTCTTCCTTAATGGCTGCTACTTTTCGCGGATGTACGTGGTATAAATTTTAGTGAACTGGATTGGCAGGAGGGCAGGTTTTGATCTCATGGACAACAATGGAGGGATCAATCCCTGGAATGTATTCGTAATTCCAGGAAAAGACATTTCTAAATTCCTTGAATAAGGCCATATATGACTGCATATCCAAAGGTGAAGAATTGTTCCCTATTTGAATAATCTCTGAAACACCAAGTTTCACCAATATGTCCACTGGAATGGTTTTGGTAATATTGCATAAACTACCCTTAGATTCAACCCCATGAATGAGGGTTTGGGACTAAGGGTCTGTGACTATATAATATGAAACCAGAGACATGAATTGCTCTACTATAACATGGCAAGGGGGAAGGAATGAAGATCTATGGTGATGATGTTTCCAAGGAGTCTCCTCCAGGGACATAAATTCCATGATGGATTCATCATAGGTAAATGTATGTGAAAGATAATCAAGAGATGGGGGTGGGTATTTCTAGTCAATATGGTAGGTGATATGGATCGGAGGCCACCAACAAATGATCGTTGATGGTGGGGTCTCTGCTGGTTTGAATGGAATTGTATACTTCTTCAAAAGGAATAAGAGATGTGGACTCAACAATACACTTTCCTTTGTCTATGATAGAGGTAGAAATCACATTTATGGATGATGTCTGCGAAGTGGGAGGAGGATTTGATAAAGGAAAGAATCCCATGAGAGAAGAGTCTTTAATGAGGCCTACTATGATGTTCTGATACTGCAGGGTAGTTAGAACTGGAACGTTATTTGCATCATTCGTAATAACATTAGTTGTTGATCTATCGTAACAATCCTTCCTTGGAATGGGAACTGGAAAATCCAAAAGACGGACGATGATACAACTTGCATAGCATAGAAGCAATTGCGACCTAGGAGTAGGTTGTAATCCAAAGGAGCATTAACGAATTCAATATGAATGGAAATTTATTTTTCAAGAGTAATGCCTGGAGAGAGGGTAGTAATCCATATGGTTGAAATCCACAACCATCAAAGGCCTAAGTGTGGTAGGTGAACGATTAATCTTAGGAGAAACAATGGCTCTCTAGCAAGAAAGAGACATGACCAAAGTAGAGGCTCCCTCGTCTAATATGGTATGATGAATTTTATTTCTAGTAATATTTGTGGTTAACTGGAAAGCCAACTAATGTGAGAGCCTAGGTTTAAAGTCATCTAGTTTGAAATAAATTATGTTACTATTCTCAGGATCAATAGCTCCAAGTGATGTTAGCAAATTTTTTTGTTGTGTAGGACAAGTTTGGAGTACTTCTAGGGCTGACATAGCACATGGTTCCCGGGCCAAATCTTCTACAATATTATAGTATTGGGAAGCACGTGCGTTAGAATTGATAACTGAATTACGAAATGTACTCTTGTGTGGGTGAAAAAATGCATCAAGCATAGGTTTATCAATAAGAAGGCCATTGCTTGGAGGAGGGTGGAAGTTGAAGGTTTATTAGATGGAACCTCATCCGTCTTCTTCTTTGGAAAGGGGTCATAACTATGTGCTCTTGTATTTAGGTTAATCGTCTAACTTTACATCATGTTTACTTCAAAAATTAATGAAGAAGGCCCATTCAAATATTGATGATCAATCAATTGGTGTTGGGTGGGGAAAGGGTCTGTAAGGACTACCGAGGTGGGTGAAGTTTTCAAAAACTTGTTAATTTCCTCTTGACGAGGAAATTATTTGGTGAAATTATCACCTCCAAAGATTAGGAAAGGGTGCTTTACCTTTCTATTAATTTTGGAATCAGGATTAGGATTTTGTGGTCTATTACCTTCATGTTGATTATAGGATTTTTTCAATTTGTTTTTACCTTTCTTTTTTCCACCTGAAGATTTAGCAGATTGAATTGCATTTACCTAGGCAAGAGACACAAGAGGGGGTGTAGTTTTGGGGATTGGTGCTAGTTGAATTGCTGGTGGGGAGGGTTGAGTTTGCTTCTTAGTATATGTTTCTCCCATTTGAGTTTGAACTAAACCAAGGATGCCATTTGTAGGTGGTTCAGTTGCAGGTCTTTATGGGTCCGATGTGGGAGGAGGAGCATGAGGAATTAAATCATAAAGAGTACCTGACTGGGAATAAACCAAGTCTAAGTACTGAGTGTGGCTAATAGATTACTCCTCCGTAACAGGGCCTCCCATGGAAACATCTCTAGCAATAGGGGGTAGTAAATATTTTGTGAAGCAATCAGCAAGTAGCTAATCAAGAATAGGATCCTTAACTAACATACATTTTCATCTCCATTCATGGAGGTGATCAAATATATGAGTTGAGGTAGTTTGTTGAAGGGAGGTGAATAGGTCTATACCTATTTCATACCAGATTTGTAGCTGAAAATTAGTTAAAAACTCCATTGCTAAAGTAGTGAAATCCCAGAAAGAGTGTTGTGGTAGCTCTATATACCATTTTGCAACAACTCTTGTGAGGGTTCTCTGAAATAACCGTATACGGATTGAACCGTCCATTAGAGAATTTGATGAACACCATAGATGAAAATTCATCACATGGTTCTTAGGGTCTTTGTTGCTGCCTTTCACACACTTGGGTTATGTGGCAGAAATTTTTAAGCCACTCGCTGTGTCCTTGGGGGCAAGTCTGGAGTCAAGGCTGTCACCTTGTTCTTGACTCCTCCGTTTAGGCTCAACTCCTAACGAAGCCAAGGGGGGTAGTAGACCCTATTAAGTTACTAAGGCATAATTATTTAGTATGATGATGGTATTAAAGAGTAAGTTTTTTAGGATTTTCGATTTAACAATTGTGAACAACAAATAACATGATGAGAAAATCACAAGTAAGCACAAAAATGACACCCAATCACATATAGATTGAAAGAAATAAACAATTGACTAGTGCCTTGAAAATGAAGTCGAAAAACAATTAAGAGTGCTTGCAAGTGCTGGAATGAATGTTGTGCAATTGTATCTTGGTTAATTTTAAATTAATGTAAAAAGATGAGTAATTTAACTTAGGCGAGGGGACTCCAGATATACCTAGGGGGTACTTGAAGTATGTCCAAAACTAAACTGTCATGGCTACCCGCAAGGAATATGTGGGCTGAATGGAGTCTTTGAGACTGTTGTTCATAATGTACCCAAAGGTGTAATAGAGATCGGTTCCCTGAGGTCACTTTTCAGGAGTTCCCGCTTCCTTTGGGTATTTTTCCACTGTAATGGTTTGATTGAGGCGTTGGATTTTCGCCTGATGGTTTTTCAATTTGGGGAGAGTGAATCCTAATTATTCTAGTCACTCAAGTTCTTTTGATGTATCTTGACTGATCAGACGAACCACAGCCAAGTATAGAGCATGCACACTTGAGTCTTTGTTATTTTTAGTAAATTTTAAAAGAGGTGTTCTTATTAAAAACAAAACCCTCTAGGAACCTCTTTCGTTCCAAGTGGACCTCAATTGGGGAGTCAAGGAGCGGTTGATTTTATTATGACTAATGAAACAATTAATGAAAATGGAATCAAAGATACACAACACTGGTTTTCTAATTAGTCCTACCACTCATCTCTTAGCCCTTGCGGGTCAATCGGGAAGTCGTGGGGTAAGTAGTATAATTAATTTTGAAATTAAAGTATGGAATAATGCAAAATTATATCAAAGTATGGAATCCTGCATGTTAGTAATAAACTAGAGAAGAAAAAAGGGAAGAATCCAAAAAAGTGAAACGGACGCAGATCCCCCCTGGGTGGATGGGGAGCGGGCTCAAAAGAGCCTACTCAAAATAGATTTTATTTTATTATTATTGGTTACAATATCAGAAACCTCTTGGCTTATACGGGATGAAACTAATATCATACAACCTTCCAAAATTTTTAAATTCCAGTCAAAGGGGAGACCCCTAGGGGGATTTGAACACTCTCGATGCCACTTTCGAACAACAGCTTCTTTTCTTTTCTATTACACCTGCTAAAAAATAGAAAGCATGTTAGAATAAAATATTCCAAAAATAAATTTAATAGTACCTTTGGGTCAGCCTACCTTAACTCAAAAAAGACTAAGTTAAAACTAACTAAATAGGTGAAAAAGGAACCAAGGAAAGTAAGATTTCCTTGGGGTCTTGGCTTGTTGTTTGTGTAGACAATGAAATATGCACTGATTTCTGAATTTAATCTATTTTAAAACATAAAAGGAAATCTATAGCATGCAACCTACTGATTTTCTTTAACTTCCCATGCAAAACGGACGATTTCCTTATGCTAGATCTAGAATGCTTAATGATACTTTTCAGAAATGAGATATATACTATGAGCTTTGAAATAGAATATCTATGTAAATTTTACTTTAATATAACATATCCAAATGATAACAAAGCTTTTGAACTCAGTAACCAAATAAGAAAATTGATTTTTTGAAGGAGAAAGAGAGAGAAAGAGTGCTGGAAGCGTGGGAATGTTGGGCTTTGGAGTCTGCTTTGGTGGAACACTGAGGGACTATGTCATTTAGAAGATCTTGAAGATGAGATATATGCAAACCAGCTCAACCTCTTCTACAAGCGAGATCACCTGCAACTTAGAAATCCTTGCACAAACAGATGGTTAAAACATAGGTGCTGCTGGAAGAGATAATTGGAAAGCATGCAATTAAACTAAAAATACATGAAAATCCAATAGATATTAAACAAGCAAATAGTAAGAGCATAAATCAAACTAGAATAAACTCTTACCCTAACAGGAGGTAGCTCTCTCCTTCAAGGCCAACAATTAACTAGCAAAAGCAATGATAAATAACACAGATTATACCTCATAAGCATTTGACAATCACCATCCACACATGAAGAGAATTACACTATAGATCCTTCCTCCAAAGCTTCTTTATTTTAGAAAAATAAACAATAACACAGTACAAGAGCAACAACACCTCAATCCCAGTTCTAACTAGCTTTGAAGAGGTGATCTGAGCTTTATTTATACAAAAAATAGGAGATCTAGTCCATGGTGTGTGCAAATTTTAAGGAGACAAACCACTACAGCTAAAGGAGAGTCCATTAATGCCGACCTGAAGTTGAATCGAGCTTCCACTAAGCTTACTTGTCAATCAGGGGGCTAATTGAGCTGACACATCAACCCATAGACTTACACATCAATCCATAGAGCTTCCAAGAGAGCCCACACATGTGGAGGAGACAAAGGGTGCAATTCCCCATAAAGGATGCTGAATTTAAACTCTGGATCTATCCAGATCACCTCCTTTAGTCAAGGATTTGTCAGATCCAGTCAATCTGGTTCAGATCTGATTGATTTCAATCAAATAGGCTGAGAATCCACTGATCTAGGATTTTGGATTTGCTCCATTATTCATCAATTTATTAATTACAATAATCAATAAATGATTTTTTGGGGCTTTTTGACCCGAGTGATGGAAAATCACTAAAAACTAGGAAATAGTGGGTCTATAGGTTTACTGGGTGCTCTTAGCTTGAAAATGAGCACCTACATGACTGAATCTGACTTTTGAGCCCACTTTTATGACAAAACTAATTTTCCCAATTAAACTATTAAAAAATAGCCTAAGTTTTGGAAAAATTAAATTTTAATAAAAAACACTAAAAAAATTAAAAAAAATAAAAAATTTAAAAAACCTAGGGGGACTTATGTTCATATGACTCAACCAGAATGCCTAGCATGTTTATACATTGACACATAGACTCTAATAAACTCTATAATTCATAGGATCGATGATGTAGTCAAAAGTTGTTTAATTTTCTGAAAACTTTCCTCGCACTTGGTTGTCAATAAAAACTTGTTTTCCTTCTTTTGTAAGGAGGTCATTGGGAAATAAATCCTTCAAAATTTCTCAATGAACTTTCAATAGTAACCTGCTAATCCCAAAAATGACCTAATGTCTGTGACACATGTAGGGGTAGTGCAATCCTCTATGGATCTGATCTTTTCTGGGTCGACAAATATCCCCTTCTTGGAGATTATGTGACCTAGGTACTGTATCTGTGGTTTTTAAAAATCACATTTATGAAAATTAGCATAAAGCTGGTGTTCCCGTAGTACTATGCAGAGATGCTCATCATGTTTCTATTTACTCTTCGTGTAAACTAGGATGTCGTCTATGAATACCAATACAAACTTATCTACGTATTTACTGAAGACATTGTTCATCATGCACATAAAATTTGCTAGTGCATTAATCATCCCAAAAGGAATTACTACAAACTCGTAGTGCATGTATCGAGTCCTAAAGGCCATTTTATGTATATATTCATCGTGAATCCATACCTATTGGTAGTCGGCCCCTAGGTCGATCTTTGAAAAGATGATTCCTCCTCTGACTTGATCGAACATATCATCGATCCTAGGGAGTGGGTAACAGTTCTTGACGGTAATCTTGTTAATTTGGTGGTAATCAATGCACATTCACATTGTACCGTCCTTCTTCTTTATGAAAAGCATAGGTTCTCCCTAAGGGGGCACACTTGGTCAGATATATCCTTTCTCAATTAACTCTCACAACTATAACTTGAGCTCCACCAATTCTAGTGCCCTCATGCAGTATGGGTCTTTGGAAGCTGGTACTGACCCTGATATCAGTTCTATGGAAAACTATAAGTCCTCTTTTTGAGGTAATCCTGGTGTTTCCTTGGGAAATACATCCTTATATTCTACGAGAACCAAAAATTCCTCAATGTGTTGTTCTATCTCATCATCTACATCATGGATGTTTACTATAAACAATTTGCAGCCCTTCCTAATTCACTTCTTTTCTTGTAAGGCTGATATTTTTCGAACATAAGCCTTCGTAGGTGTGTCTTGAATCTTTTTCTGATTCCGTTGGTTATCCATGCACATGATTGGCTTGTTTAGATAATCAAGCATGACATGGTGTTGTTCCAGCTAGTCCATGATGATAAGTACATCGTACGATCCTAGGGGTAAAATATTCAAATCTATTGTAGCGAGAAAATTGTTCAAGTTTACCTCACAGTCTCTTACTATTTCCAAAACCTTTCTTTTTTGTACCAGTGGCTAATTGTACCAGCCAAAGTTTCTCATGTTTTACATTTTCTAGTTTACAAGTTGCAACAATCTTGGGCGATACATAGCTTCAGCAAACACAGGGATCAATCAAAATTGAAATAGAAGTGTTTGAAACATTACCTTCTATTTCAACCATAGTGTCCTGATGGTCTTCTTATTAGACATCAAGTGTTGCATATATCGTCGATGTGCTAGCCATGTCCTCTACTATTGGGTCTTCCTGTAGATTGTGCAAAACTCCATTAGTATTGTTTGTACATTCTTTGGCATAATGCGGCCCTTGGAATTTCCAACATTCAATTTGCAGCAACGCAACATTCGCTCCTCCATTTTCGGCAGGTTTGTTGGAATTTGGTGCAGGAACATTTGGATTTGCACCCGTCTTGTTAAAGTTTATGTTTGCTAGAAAACTGTTGTTATATTTTCTACAAGGCGGTGGTTTGAAATGAGGTTTTTGGTTGTCCAAGAAGGTTCTAGACCTGTCTCGACTTCTGTTGATATTTTCCTACCTTAGTTTTCCATGCTCATAGAAAATTTTAGCTTTGTGTAGGGTAGTCTTCAGATTTTTAGGCATGTCAAAATCAATTCTCTTTCGAAAATTGGGAGGAATAACTCCCAAAAACTATTTTATTTTCACATTTTCATCCTTTATGTAAGGCATGTATTGTAGCAAATCCAAAAATATGTTAATGAAGGAATCCATTGTCATGGAACCCATCCTTAACTCATGAAATTATTTCACTTTCTTGTCAACGAATCTCTCTGACATGTATTTCTTCTGCAGTATTCTACAAAAATTACTCCATCTAATTTCTTTTACTTCATCCTTTTTGGTATTCTTTAGTTCTCTCCACCATCTAGTTTCTTTTCCATTTAAATTATAGATGTCTATACGAGATTTCATTTTAGTAGAGTAGTTGTGTATTAAGAAGTATTTTCTCATACCTAGAAGCCATTCTTCAACCTTCTCCCCAGTATTTATTTCTCCTTCATAGGTTGGGGATTTTATCTTGCAGAATTCTCCTTAGAGGTTTTCATCATTTTTCGTCCTCTTTCTCCAAGGAGAAAGTGAAGTGTGAGTGGAAAGAATGTGATAATATTTTTATGGAAGTTTAGGTGTTTGTTCTTCTTTTTCCTTTGGGTTGCTGGCCTATTTATGACGAAAATATTTCTTAGATTTATTGGTTGATTAGGTAGGATTTCCATGCGAGATTCCCCCCTTCATGTTCTGAAGTAAAGATTCCTTGATTGCTTTCTGATTGCTTCTTTCATTCATATTGTCATCCTTGAAGCTTTGTAAGTATTCTTGCAAACTCTGTATGGTTTTCATTAGATTAAAATTTAATTTTACCACCAGTTCTTCTTCCCATGCCGCGGAATTCAGATTTCCTTGTCTGTTGTTGTGTTCTTCTATATTCATGATCTGGACTGTTTTTATATACTGCAATTAAATATTTATTAATTTTTTTTTTATGTTAGTTTAAACAAAAGTTTCAATTACAATTTTTAAATGTTTATCTCTTCAATGAATGTTTGGTAGCACCCATTAGGTCTCTTAGTGTTTGAATCTCAGCTTTGATACCACTTGTAACGTACCTAAAATCCATAAATAAATTTTTTTTCGTAGGCTAACAAAACTGCTAGATCTTAAGCACATCTTCATTTCTACTGCGGAATAGAACTTGTTTCATAACTGAACCTAGGTCATGTTTTCTTCTTTTCTTATGTGTTTTTCCTCTGTCATGATGATGTGTGCATATTACTATTCTACACTGCGATGCGCATTAAACTTACTCTTCCTTTCTATTATATTTATGTACATTGTTGATCCTTACTGTGTTTTACGTCTTACCTTCATTCTTTGTGTATTTAATTTATTTATTTCTCATTATGAAGAGCCTGCCGAATTACCTTTGTATGTCAAGAGGTAGAATGGAGGGGTTCTATCCCTTAAAGGTCCAATTGGAAAGGTAAGGTTCCCATGCTATGGGTTTTACTTAATTCATAATGAACTAATGCATGTGTTTATACTATCCGTTGCATGTGATTTCTTCGATGAAATTAGTTTTGTGATTGTGGAAAAAAAACGTCCTAACATCTACAACAATTCTCACCTAACCAAAGCTATTCCTATGCTCAAAAGTTAAAACAGGAAAAAGGGTCCTAATCCTACCCTATACCTTATATCTATGGTAAGAAGGGGTTTTAATATATGCATGTTTTAAAACTATATAATGAAGGTTTAAAAAATGGGATGTAACATTTTGTTTGCTTGAACTATAGTCTGTAGGGGTTTAAGAGTAAGGTTATGGGGTTTAATACGATGGTGCGAAATATGAAGCCATACTATGCAATTGTGGGTTTTGATTTGCATGGAGGTGGTGGCTAGGTTGGGACATTGAATGCACCTTGGGTTTCACAAGTTCTTTTCCTTAAGTGATTTGTTAGGGTTTTGAGGTCATTCTTTTGTTAAATTTTTTTTTGGAGGGAGGTCTCTTGGTCCAAGTGGGAGCTATGCGACCATGCTATGCAATCAACATGCCTTAATCTTGTTAATAGGTATGCATGGTTCGGAATATTGAACCTTTGTATTTTTTGTTTGGTTTGCATATTTATTTGACATACTTATGATTCATTCTCATTGTCGTTGTGCAAGTGAGCAGAGCTTGGGTAGTATACAATTTGGAAGGTAGAGATGTTGGGTTTCCCACACAACCAATTCCTGGTAAGACCCACGAATGGACATGGGAATGTACCCATATGCTACACTTGATGTTATTTATCAAATGGTTTGGAAACTGGGTCTGAGGAATGTATGGTTTTAGATATACGGTTGTTTCGTTGGGTTTTGGGGTTTTATACAAATTGTTTTGGGCATTATTGAAATGTGACCGTGTAAGCCTTTGCATGGCTCTGTAATTGTAAATTTCATATTGTTGACTGGATAATAATATACTCGGCTCCATGTGTTTGGTTTACCATTTTCTATGAAATGGGTTTTAGTTTTTAAAACACTCTTAATGGAATTATCGTTTGTGTTTTGTAAATAGAGCTGTAAATTTATGATTGTGTTTCTTTAATTTAACAATGCCATTTCTATACAATGGAAAATGCATTGCCAAGTATTGATAAACGATGTGAATGGTGAAAAATGTGGTTTTGAATGGATGCATTTGGTAGATGAGAAGGTAGCTCTATTTGTTTACTATTTGGTCGTATTTCTACAGGAAGTCGTTAGCTCATGGCCCAGGCTTTGCGTTTGCAAGATAGCTTGTGTATGTAATTTGCCGGAAATGAGTGTAGCTCTATTTCGCAGCTTAGATATTGTGTTTTATATAAAATACGGGAAGCCTATAAGGAGAACCCTGCATGAATTATACAATTGGTAAATTGTTGGGTATTTAGTTTGTTATTCAAAGGATTTGATCCTGGGTTTGTAGATGCCTTGACTATTTTTTGAAAGTTATAATCCCATGTTTTAGTTAATGCATTTCCATGTGGTGATTATCGTGGTTGTACAACTTGGGAATCCACCAATGCAATTCATTTGGGGATGGACTCTGATTTAGTTTGGATGTTTATTTGTTTTTATTGTAAGTTATTAGACAGATTTCACTGGTGGAATTTGTTTGGAAAAATGAAAGGCTTACACCAAATCCTTAAATGATTCGTTGGGTGTGCTAAGTGGAATAATGTTTATAAGTATTAATATTTTAATACTAGGGTTTGGAAGTCGTGGATGGGTGCTCGTCCTACATGCCTTCAGTAATTTTAATATTTGTTTTAAAAATTGGTTTACAATGTTTTTAAAATGTTTTGATTGGTTTTAAATGGTAGTGGTTTTATAGGTAATTAGGAATTGGGATGATGTGTTTGTTGGCAATATGAAATCTGCGAGTATTGTCGTTTATTTTTAACGTTTTGAGTTGGAAAATTAAGAGATTTGATCTCTAGGGTTGATTTGTTTATAGATACGTTTTGTAATTTGTTTATTTACTATTTATTTAATGTTTAAGGAGAGTTTAAAATTTGTTCTGTTTATTACAAGTTTTAATCAGTTTTATTTAATATCAGCTTTAATTTATAATAAGGTCATAGGCACGTGCAAGTTCTTTAGGAAAATATATTTAGGGTTTTGTTTTAATAAAATGTTAGGCATAGATGTGGAGATTAGCTTATTTAGAAACTAGGGTTTTGAATATAATTTAAATTGTTGACATTAATCTTTCTAAAAGTGTATAAATACAGACTAAGAGAGTTTCCACTTAAAAACCTACCAAAGATTTAAAGGCTGAGGTTTAAGTTTAAAAAAATAAAATAACCCACAATATAAAACTAACCCTAGAATTTATCTAAAACATTTCAAAGTGAGTTTCATAAATTAAACAAATGGAATGAAGGTGAAGAATGTAATCAAATTTGCAACCCTTGAGTCGAGAGCATAAATACTATAAGTAAAAATATGTAAAAATTATTAATAAAAGTGGAGAAGGTAAAAACCTCATACTTGCATCTTTTCATCCTATTATTGGCTAAGAACCCTGCACACTTAAGCACAGAGAATTATTAAAAACTGAGATATGTATGACCTTATATTTGTTAACGAGATAACTTGGTAACTACCACGTTCCTCCCAACCATGATGCAGAACCATTCGTGGTTTTAATCTAGATCCCCCGAGCTGGTTCCAAGATGCAAGTAGTCTAGAGCTCCTAAAGGTGAGGCTTCTCTTATCTGGAATATAAGGTTATGCATAAGATTTCTTTGATTTTGGAAAATGCTCTCCAAAATTACTGAGGAAAAATAATAATGATGAGATCCCTAATACTTCAATTGGCTTGGGTCTTTATAAAAAATATTTTAGGAAAGGGTAGTTAAACTTCACTTAGATCAAGAATCCATTATATTCTTGAAAGTAATATTTAATTGATTTATGTGGATTTAATAATTGTTTTAACTTAGAAATATTTTACTAGTTCCTAACTAGATTAGTAGGATTGAATGTTTATCTAATCATTTTAGTAAATAATAAATACATGGACTCCTTATTTATTATTTATAGTTATCCTTATTTCTCTCTCTATATACAACTATTTTTTTATTCATAATATA